>SNQJ01S0028738.1:68275-98271 GCA_010110895.2 Picea sitchensis
GTTCAAGGGAAGTAATGACTTCCAAAAGTAGCTACATCTTCCAAATGTAAAGGGAGGGATAAACCTCCAAGAGGAAGATACAATCCTCCAATATCAAGAGAGGGTTTAACTATTCATCCTTTCCCCTTCCTTCCACCCAAAAATAAGTTATAGAGAGAATGGTAGACCTTGTTCAATTTTGGTTTATTCACGAGACCGAACTTGTACAGAGTGTCACGCGCTCAATATTTAACATCAGATTCTGAAACTTGCACACACGAAACTAAAGTCCGTACTCTTTCCAATTTAATATGTCCCACTTCATTTGGATTCTCTATGAAGAAGTTATAACTTCTTTACCCAGAACACCTGTTTATTGACTAGCTTCAGGACTGATCAAAAACCCTATCTTCCATAGAGTGTATCTCCATAATTATATCGAATCAAGAGCTAAAACTTTTACCACAGGTACCTTGATATGTCTTCTCAATACCATAGCAATTTCACCATCTGAATCGTTCTATAAAAAAAATTATAGCGAAAATGGTAAGATGACCTGAAAATAACATACCTTAGAACACATCACCAAAAGACTTCATCCTCCCTTGAAATCCGTCCTTCTTTACTTATGATTTCCTCTAAAATTCGAATTTTGTTTCAAAGGAGTGTATAATGATATTTATTTATACCTTTTATGTCACTTTCTTTTAACATTAGGGCCGACCCGACACTTTCTTATTTTGTAATTCTTTTCTTTAATTATCTTCAGGGCCTACATGTACTTCCTTCTTCAATTCACTTTGTCATCTTCAAAACTTAATTTCTCATCAACCATGATGATCCATGTTAGGTGATTTATATGTACTAAAAAATACACTAAACTACCCTCAATTAAATTGTCAACCCGGGGTAAGTAAACTTAGAGTTGTAGCAAAATATATGCCAAAGGTAGAAGGTTGGTAGGAGTGTAGACTAACTAAGGAAATAAACTATCTAGGGATAATCTACTCAAGAAAACCTATATAATGAACAAATCCTACTAAGCAACTTGAAACTAGGTAAATCAAGTACTTTTGGGCCAAGGACTGATGGATAGTTTCTAAGAAAGCAAGTAAAAACCCTATTCAAAGCAAACTAGTTCATGACAATAAGAAAAGGTAAACTAGTAATCATACTAAGCAAATGATGAAATCAAACTACTTTTAACTTGCCAACCTACATTCAATGATCAACTACCCTATGAAAGCAATTAAATAAGTATGTAAGCAAAATCACCTATCTAACCTATTAAAACAAATAGACAAGTAAGCAAAGACACCTAACTAACCTACTAAAGAAAAAGACAAGTAAGCAAAGACAACTATCTATCCTACTAAAGCAAAGGGACAAGTAGGCAAAGACTTCTCATTGAACATCTACCTAGCCTAAGAGGCAAGTGAACTAAATGCCTAATGCAAAACTATTTCTCTTGCGTGAAAGGAAATTTAAATGCTCGATGCAATGCATGAAAGGAAATCTATTTTATTGAAAGCAAGAAAGGCTACCAACTAATTCTTAAGTTATAAAAACAAGAAACTATCTTTAATCTATGAAACACTCAAATGTAATGCTGGAGGTTGTGTGAATGCCTTCGGTGGTGACGGATGATATCTCGATGACATTTGACAACAAAGGAAAATTCCAACGGTATAAACTCAACACTAATCTCAATGGCAAAATGAAAGGTATGCATCAAACAATCCAACGAGAATTTATCCATGAAAAGAACAATGTTTAAATACTTTGTATCATGTATAAACCATCAACAACATAACAAGATCATCATTCTATATCTATTCTATGTAAGAAAAACTAGATTCAACCATTAACTAAGAAATGTAACTGCATTTTAATTCTAGGAAAGGAAATTACATCAAAAGAAACTACACTATGTCTATTCTAACCCTTCAAACTAAAATAAAGAAATAATTAAAAACATAAATTTAAGGCATGATATTAAAAAGTAAATTGACAATCTAATTTAACCAACAACTAATTAAATGAAATCTATATAAATTGAAGTAAGCAAGCTATGACTAGAAACTGGAACTAATTCTATTTGTCCATCAATTCTTGTCAAAGAAACCCAAATTAAAACTCTGTTCTATCTAATTAAAATTCTATTTTAAACTTATTTATAAAATTATAAAAGAAAGCATAATTTAACATCTAAATGCACATGAGGGTTAGTAAAGAGACTTTCTAATTGCACACAGGCTTAGGAGAGAGAGAGAGAGACTTGCAAGCCTTTTCTAATCTATAAAATCAACACATACTAACACATATCATCATCTAACTTGCAAAAAGAAGTAAAACAATAAGCCACAACAAACTAATTAAATAAATAAAAATATACATGTATAGGAAGATAAAAAGGCAATTTAAATTAGAAAATGCAAAATAGACATGAAGACAATTACCAGACTGTTGGTGCCCCCCCCAGCAAGTCGTGGCTACTTCCTACAAGCACACCACGAACTTCATCATGTCGAATTCACCATGAAAACATGAAAACGCAGTTCTGGCACAATTCTAGCAATGTAAAATACCAAAACAGAGAAAAACAAATTTGTCTCTAATATAATGGCTCTTCTACTTGGGTAAAAATCTGTTGAGCATCCTATCAGTATTTATAAGCTTACAACCCAAGTGGTCAACCTCAGGAGGGTCGAACCACTTCTAATTTCGGAAAATTACAATAAATGATGCCCTAACTAACAAAATGAAGCAAGCCAATAATCACCCTCTTTAGACAACTGAAACTGAGTTGTCTTGATCTTAGTAGTTAGAGGGGGCAAGGATAAACAAAACCCATGTGCCCGATTTGTCCATCACTAGCCGCCAATGCCATAACCACCAACTTGCCTTGCATTTTTGTGCAATACGAAGTGCTGGAACGAGTGTCGGATTGAGTGCCAGAACGAGTGTCGGATCAAGTGCCGGAACTAGAAACATAGTGCATTTTTTCCCTGTAACACCAAAACACGTGAAATAGCTCTTGGAAACCATAAAACATGATGAATTATACTTGATTCAATCATTAAACATGAATTACACGTACCTTATGGCGATCATACCATTTTATCATGAAATTATTCAAAAAGCTCATTTAAAGTATGAAAAACACATATGTACATGTGGAAAAAGTGTATAATAACCATCATGAAAGTGATCATATCTCGGGCCCAACATTACCCCTACACCTAATATTTTGCAGGTCCCACTGCAAACAAAAAGAAATTTCCCTTTATGACTAAACTTGCGAAGGAGGGGGTGGATTAGCTTTAGAAGCTTCTCCCTCTTGCCCGAGGGATTTTGACTTAGGATTTCTGTGGTTTTTCAATTGCATCTAGAGACTATTATTGGTGGCAGTGAATATCATCAACCTAACGCTGTAGAGAATTCATCTTGGGTTGTAGGACAACATTATCATGGCGTAAATGACAACTCAATGGTTCATGCTCTCTAAGTTTGAACTAGAGGGTTTGGAGTTTTTGGAGGTTGTTTATGACATGTAAGGAAGACTTGATATGTATATTATACCCTTGATCATTTAAACCATGCAAAACAACAATTTTACCTCTGCAAAATTAGTTCCAAAAGTGACTTCCCATAAATGCAACAATTCTGGCCTAGAAAACTTGTAAAACATAGGTATCAACGTGACACCTATAACTATAAGTTAGTAAAACCTGTGTAAAAAATGAGAGAGGTTTTTATTTTTTAATATTTCCTTGACAAAACCCTCTCTTGGTTTTCAAAAATTCACTTTCAGTTATTAGAAAACGTAAAACAAAAATATGACTAAAACAGGAAAAACAGAGTGTTTTATTTTCTGAAAAACTAGGCCTTTAAGAGAATTGAATATATCCAAAAACATAACTTATGTTTAAAAATTGAGAGAGGTTATTGTTTTTTAATATTTCCTTGATAAAAACCTCTCTTTTTTTTCAAAAATTCACTTTCCTTTGTTAGGAAAACATAAAAAGAAAATATGACTAAAACATGAAAAACAAAGTATTTTATTTTCTGAAAGCATAGGCCTCTAAGATGATAGAATATATCCTAAAACATAACGTATATTCAAAAACTGAGAGAGGTTATTGTATTTTGTTATGTTATAAACAAAAAACTCTTCCATATTTCAAAATTACTTTCCCATTTGTTCAGAATCCAATCTTGAATTTGGTTACTCAAAACTTGTAGAAGCACAGTGTGCTCTTAGCAGAAGCACAACATGGTCTTTGATAGAGATTTTGGAGGACTTCCTAGAGGATTTTTGGGATGAACGTGGTATGGGTGGAAATTTTACGATGTCTTCTACATAATGGAACCATCAATAACTACAAATTCCTTCTCCAAACCTCTGAAAAACAGACTTCGATTCAAGTTGTCCAAATATGTAGAAACCCCCTTATAGTGACTGTATTTGGGGGATTTATCTCAAAAAATAACACCTATGCATAAAATGAAGGAGGTTTTTGTTTCTTGGTCTATTATTGACAAAAACCTCTTTCACTTTTGTCAAATTCATCTTCCTTAATTCAAAAACCAATTTTTAAGTAGAACTTTGACCAAGACAATCATTTGAAAATTTATGACAAGGCAGGATGACATGACCATGATGAGAATTTATGACCTTGGATGAGTGGAGGGAGTAGTAATGATACCTAGACACACCAATGAAAATTTTACAACCAAGAGATGTCAAATTGTATTTGAGAATTTTATTTTGAAAATATAACAATTTGACCTAATAATCCTATCAATCGCATGAAAGAGTAAATTTGATCACTGGTGACTGACAGAACTGACAGATACTAACAAAAGACTTTGTTTGTACTGGTAGTCATGGTGAATAGGAGAATTGTTATTCCCTGTCATTCAAATGTAACAATTCAAACAACTGATCCTCTTTTCATAAACTTGGAATACAGATGACAGTAAGTATTTAGTAGTTGTAATCGCTCTGTATTTGTCACAAAGAGTAGTTAAGTATAAGCAGTCTTCTATATTATAAAAAAAAATTCACATGAGCTTATAAAACACACAATGATGTCAGCAGTATATAATTTAGCATACCAATACAAACAACTGCTGATATAATATCCCAAGACTTTGTCAAAAGACAGTATGACATAATTTTGATAGAAATCCTACTTCCTCTTCTCATGGGTTTGCTATACAAATGGCCAATGCTTAGCATTTTTTTGCTCAAGAAACCCCCCCCCCAGACCGAATATATGGCACATCCACGTACCATGAATTAGCAATAGGCTTCTTGGTCTTTTTTCCCGATGAGGCTATAGGGATATCAACAAGTTTCTCTAATAAAGGAATAGCTTGAGCATCAGGGTTTGGGTGGAGTAACAGTCCCATAGATCAAGAGTCTTCTTTCTAGTCTTGATTGTAAGATGAGGGTTTTCAAATTGGTAAATGAATTCATCCCACGTTTTCTCCTATTTTTCCAACTCGACTAAGACAAGTAGTTTGATAAGGCTGTGGTGAAATAGGTTTTTATGGGGATTGGTTACATCCTTCCTCACTTGGGAAGACATATTCGCTAGACTCTTCAAGAAGTAAAAGGGAAAGATACAATGGATTATTGAACTAAAAGTGAGCTAATAATCGAAATTGACAGGATTTAAAGACAGAATATCTACCTTCACATGTAATCAATCTGGTGATTATTATGAGAGGGTTGATTAGATCCTATTTTATCCACTCCTTGGAGTATCCCTTAGCTCCATAGATGTTCTGAAACTCAGTTTTGAAAACCATGTTATATCTTTCTCTTGGAAACTGGTGGTGTTTAAATCAGCGGTCTCCAACTCTTGGGAGCCTTGTGGCTGAGGCAATTGATTCCTCAGAGGCCACGAACATAGTGAATAGGAGTTGAGGTAGGCTAAGAGTGTTCCATTGTTGTTGATTTTTCCACCATGCTCACTCAATCCACTTGCATAGAACATGGAATTTCAAACCTACAATGAATGGCCTGTAAAAAAAAAAAACCAACAAGTGGTCTGTGAAGGACATATACAACAATTTATAGCACACAAGAGTTTAGCAGTTCAAGATAAAATGACTGCTGATGTAATAACCTGTATCATGAAAATAATATAAAATGTTTACAAAGATTTACTTCTTTAGGCAATGATCATTTGTTAACTCATGAACCCCTCCCCCACACCTAAGTATTGTGACACCTCACAATCAAAAGTATAGGAAACCAGTCAGTATCCCCCAATAGCCGAAGATTTATAGTATGTCAAGTGTAAAGATAAAATTTTACAGATTGGTCTGACAAGACGGTCAGAAAATTTTACATTACTGCAATCCATTTACCCCTTCTCCCTTCAGGATCAGGCTGAGTCGAGATATCCTTAACGAAATTGTTAGGCACATAAGCAATGGCGTGCGAATGTAGTATATAAATTTTGAATTCCTTGAGGGCCTTCACCAAGGAATATGATTGGTTTTCCATGATATCATAACTTAGTGGGGAGTCTCTCAGTGTCCTGTTGAAATAGGCTATGGTATTTTCAAAGTTCTACTCATCCTTTTGTAACAAAACACCAGCAATGGTGTGTTTTAAGGAAAAGGAGAACAAGATAAAGTCCTTTGTGAAATCTAGGCTTGCTCGCACTGGAGCTTTGGTCAGCGCCACCTTAATATCTTCTAATGAATTCCTAGATTCAGGAGTCCACTTTTTTTCATTACCTTCCTGAGCATGTTTGCGATGTGCTTTATAATCTCCGCCAAGTTGGGAATGAACCTTCTCAGAAAATTTACCTTTCCTAGGAAATACTGCAACTCTTTCTTGCTCCTGGGATTGTTGATCTTCAGAATCCCTTCCACTATGTTGGGGTCCATATTTATGCCTTCCTTTGAGATGATGTGTCCAAGCAGTTCTCCTTCTTGCATCCTGAAGTTTGATTTTTTTTGGATTTAATGAGATGCCAAACTTTCAGCATTTCTGGAAAACCTTCTTTAGATGTTCGAGATGTTGTTCATCAAAATATGAAAACACAGTGATATCATCCAATTAAATCATGATAAACTTATCTTTCACATTGGAAAAGGCTATATCCATGGCCCTTTGGAAATTTTCTCCAGTGTTCATTATCCCAAAAGGCATTTTTGCATACATGAACGTACCCCAAGGTGTTGTAAAGGTTGTCTTCTCCCGGTCATCTGGGTGCGCCATGATCTATTGTAACCATAAAAATCATCTAGCATCGACATTTTTTGGGATCCAACTACCTTATTTAGGATGTAATCCATATTAGGAAGTGGATAGTTGTCTTTGAGAGATACCCTGTTTAGATTTCAAAATTCCACACACAATCTTACTTCACCACTTTTCTTTCTGACAGGAACCAGGTTAGGCACCCACTTTGAAAATCTTAATGACAAAATAATTTTTGCATCAAATAGTTTCTTTACCTCCTTTTCAATCAGTGGCAGTAGCAGAGGGTTGATTCATCTCAAATATTTCTTGAAAGGTTTATGATCCTCCTTGATGGGGATTACATGTTGAATTACTCTAGTGTCATAGACCTTCAAGTCTTCATAACTCCATTCAAAAACATTAGAGAAGTCTTTCATGAGGCTAATATACCTCTGTTTCATTTATGGACTAAGAATTTTTGACAGTCTGATTATATTAGGATTCTCTTGAGTACCGATGTTGCAATCCTCTACATCTTCATCGTTCACAGTGATTCTAGGATTTCTGGCTACATCATTTTCATCAAACAACTTTTCTAATGGGACCAAGCCTTTGGGGATAATGTTGTTTTTCAGCTACACTATATCCCTTCCAGCTATCTAATTTTGAAAGGCATCATTGTTGTTGAACGCAGCTGCGTCTTTATCTTCTTCACAACAACACTCATCATCAATATTCACATTAGCGAAGTCATTGCTCATTTGGAGGAATGTCTCTACCTATTTATCATCTTCAAACACTTTCTAATATTTAATGTTATTGGGTACCATGGGCCTATGTTTGACTTCAATTTCATACTTATTATTTGGAAAAAATGGAATTTTGAACACCAAAGTCGAAGTAGCCAGAGAATCTCCAATTTGATTTCCCCCCCTAGGAATCATGGACAAATTGTATTCTGAAAACTCTTCAAGGAGATCCAACACCAAAGTTATATATTCTCTCAGTCTATGATGCTTGGACTGATACATACCCTTTACCTGATTTATGATGAGCTCAGAATCTCCATGCACAACTATCATTTTAGCACCCAATTCCTTTAAAGTTCTGAAACCCAAAATCAGTGCCTCATATTCGGCCATATTATTGGTGCAATCAAAATCGAGCTTGTAAGAACAGAGTTTTGTACCCACTTTGGGAGGGTTAATCCACACACCAGCTTTGGCTCCCTCCCTGCTGAAAACTCCATCAAAGCTCATATTCCATATTTCATTTTCTGTGTGATTTCTTTGATCTGCAATTTCCTTTGTTATATGCTTGGCCTTGCCTTCAACAATCATGACAATTGTTGGCTCCCCTTCTTCAAAATTCAAGTTATTATAAAAAATAGAGGAGTCAACTTCGGTGTCAACAGAGTATATAGGATGATTGTTCAATTGGGTTTTTCTACAAAAACTTGTACTTGAGCAACCCTTCTCTGTACAAGCATCTTTCTTGGCCTAAAATAGGGATAGTAGAATAAGACATGTCCATCTACAAGGTTCCCTTTAAATTTGTGGCCCAAGATCTAGATAACAACATGTCGAATTTTGGGGGAATGTCGGAAACCACCACGTCCATGTCCAGATTCTTCGATGGAATTTGAGATAATGACACGACCAAGTCTTTGATCAAACCCAATCATTTCACCTTTCTGGACTCAAAAGAGAAAATATATTTATAAGGTCTTGTGACGTCTAATCCTAACTCATCCATGACCACCTTGGGCATGAGATTATGTGATGCGCCCAAATCTAACATGGCATTATGTAAGGTCATGTCATGAATTTTAAGGCTAACATAGAAAGGGGGAACATCATCGGCATCACCACTTTATTCTATGTGCGTGCCAAACAAGATGGAAGGGTGGTTGTCTTGGATGTTCAAGGTGTTGGGAGCTTCTTCCATATTTAACATTTTAAGGATCTAGTTTCTATACTCTCCCTTATTGATTAGCTCATTAAAAGGAGGAGGAGGAGGAGAATGTTCTACCTCTTTGACAATCGTTTCCTTTCTTTCCTCAAGTTATTTCTTTAGGAATTATTCCTTTCATTTTCCTTTCTCCATCACATCTCTTGCTGAATTATATTTCCTTGGTTGGATTGAAGAAGGGGTTTTCACCTGGGGTTCCCTTGTGGAATTTGCCTTCGGAAGATCTACAGGCGTCTTTTTGCTTCTGAGGTTATACTGCTTCTAAAACTGCATAATTGCATTGTGGTATCCCTTCCTAAACTCCTATGTTTTTTACGACAATGTATCATCATTCTCTAGCATAAACCCATCATTCGCATCCATAAATTGATCGTGCTCTCCTTTTTTTAAGAACATGTATGTGTTTGTACCGTCACTACAATGCATCTTCTCTTGGATCATTTGATTAAAATATTAATTTGCATAGTTTTTTTGGAAGGGAGGTATTTTTTTCTGATCACCTTGATCTCTTTGGTCCCTTTGCCTGATCTGCGGAATTAGAGCTCTTCTAAAATTTTGATTTCTGGGCTAGAAAATGTTTTTCTCCTTGGTGGCAGGCTTGTTCTCCACATATATCCTTTCCATAATTATTTCCATAGTCTTCATCATCAAGTCAAAATTTTCATCCGATGATCGAGAAGTAGAGGATTGTGTGTCCCCTTGGGGGTTCTTCCCATTTCTTTCAAAATTTTGTTTGATCTTTCCCGATGCCATCAGACTCACTTCAACTTCAATTTCATCACTCATCATAGAACCTAAGGTATTAGATATTCTTTCTCTTAACAACAAGGCAAAATCACTGTCAAAAGAATCAGTGTATCGAAGTTGGATAGCTCCGGGAGGCAGCTTGACTTCTATGGGGATTGAATTATAAAATTTCATGAATCTGGTCGAGAACTCTTGCATTGTTTCCTCTGGTGATCTTTTATATTGTTGTATTGAGTTAGTAACTGCAGAGGATTATTTTTATCACCCCATCTGGAAAGAAACAACATTTCGAAAGCTGCAAAATTAGGGATGCTCACTGCTTGAAGGGCCTTGAACCACTTTCTGACCTCCTCTATGAGGCTCTGTGAAAACAATCTCATTTTTCCATCCTCATGATCAACCTCTTCTGGGTCAAAAAAATCATTAAACCAATACAAGTGTTTTTGGGCAAAATCATTTCCTTCGACATCATATAATTTGATCCTTTGATTATAATTATGGGGAAAATCATGTAATTGTGTCGGTAAGGAAAGAGGGGCGAACCTCACGGCCATGACTCTAGGAGGGTTTTGAACTGGTTGGATGGTATGAGTGGGGATTATGGCAGTTTGCGGGGGGTTAGTGGGTATCACAGATTGGAACTTTTTCTCATAGAAAAATATTTCATTCAAATAGGATTCTGATCTGGACCTTAATAGAGTTTGTTCAAATAGTAAATCGAATTCAAGATCATTGATGCTTTGTACTCCGTCTTTGGTTAAATATAGATTCCCATCTAGGAAATATAATGGGTCGGGTATCCTTTCCTTTGCTTTGCGCAGAAATGTTTTTGTATCAGACATGGATGCTACAAGTTCTGGATCAGGGTTCACTCTAGTGTAAACTTTCTTAGGAGCCAGGATTTCTGATTCTAACTACTCTAGGTTATTGATATTATTTATTGGAGTCACCAGGGTAAAACAAGTTTCAACCAATATAGGTGTCTGACCCACTGTTACCCTCAGGGGTCAAAACTACAACTTTAGTTGTTTCCCAGGGAAAGTTTTTTTAATTTCATCCTCGACAATGGCGACAAGATGTTAGCACTCTATAAATTTGTTTGGCTGCGAAAAAAAATGACAGAGGTAACCTACAAACCAAATTTAAGACTAGAAAATAGCCATTCCAATCTAGAGAGGGCTCTCTCTGAGACCTAGTCTCTAATAGATAATGACTTTGGGTTGTCGGCTAGATTTATGTGTTTGGGAAATGTTTATAGTTTTGTCGGCAAGGGAATACAAAACTTTGGACTATGGAATCAACCTCCTGAAAGTGAGAGAAATCAATGAATGTTAAATGAAACTTTGAGAGGATAAAGGATAAATAGGCAATGGTCTTTCAATTTAAATGTCATCGTGTATGGCGGAAGAAAAAGTACATAAAGCAAATCAGAGCACCGTTAAATATGAATTCTAACTTACATAGAAGAAAACACGAAGTTTAAATGGTTGATTTTAAAGCATTGCACGATGAATTTTAAACTTGTCATACGTTACAATTTAAACAAAGAGAACATACATGAATTTACAGGAAACAAGAAGTACATACATAGATAAGATCACAATACATCAAACCACCACCATTAGAATATTTTTTTCAAAGATTCGAGACTTTTGCATTGTTATTTCTATTCAGATTCAAAGATTACATTCAAGAGTCCTGTGTCTACACTACTTTTCCAACCTGACTTACATTGAAAAGATACAATATATAGAAAAACTATGCCCTCTGGGGATGCTATGCATCAAACTACTTCTCCTAGAATTTCAGTTTTGGTTATTCCTCGACCTTTCGAATAGAGTTTACTAAAATTGGAAACCCGACTGCACCCAATCATAACATAAAATATGTCTTCGTCTTAATCATTAAGACATGAATATTATTCGATTGTCAAGTTGTGAAGCATCGAAGTTTTGTTTTACGGGGTGCCCAAGTGATCAAGCGCACTGTTAACTATGTCACCTTATGTAATGGGATTTGGTTGTTGTCACATGATCATTGGTTGCAGCCTGCATGTGGCGAGTTGGTGTAGTGGATGTTCGTTTGTGATCGCTCATTCACTCTGGGTGGCGACGACAATTGGGAGGCCACACGCCTCTCCCAAAACTATCATGTGTTTCACTTACACCTGTCCTCCTCAATAGGTAGGTTCACAACATCTGCACGACGAATATTCACCACGTGGGTGCCACGTCAAAATTCTTGTCACCAACTATTACAGGAAAATCCCCTTATGGACAGGTGGATTCCCTCTTGGATCCTAATCTCTAATATCAAGACAGAAAGGTGCTAACGTTGGTCACTGACATCCCTTTAAACCTAGCTAAGCTAAGCTACAAATAAAAGGAAGAATATATGAACCTTTTTACGATGTTTGTCCTCACTCAGTCCAAATTGAGCTCTGATCCCCAAGCTCTTCAACAAGTCATGCAATCCAATCAAAGACAAAAAATGCTTCCTATTCTACCATGATTAGCTTGAAACTAGATCTATCCATTAAAGACAAGTTCATGTAGGTATACACAATCTTGAAGGAAACATGCCAAGAACATGTATTAATGATAACTCAATAGAGATACTTATAGACCTTTGATGAAGCTGCAACAACCTCTTACATCTCTCCTTGTCCAACCCCTTTCTCAAATGATCCACAAACAAAATGATTATGCTTTCCCTGATAATTCTCCCTTATGAGATCATAAGTTTGATATCTTCAATGTCTACCCCCTTTTCACCATGAGGAGGTCTCCTTATATAGGCTTTGAGAGACCCAACCACCTTATAGATTCTTGGGATAGGTTGAGGATCCTTATCCATCAGTTGTAGATCCTCCCTAAGATCCAACCTTGACCTCAGATTTGAATCCAACTGATTTCAGAGATGAGGGTGATTTTTCCCCAATTTTCCTCAACAACCGAAGATTTCCTCAAACATCCTAGTGCTCCCTCAGAATGCTGCACAGAGCGTTGCAACCCTCCCCCAAAGGAGGGCAAGGAGTGCTAGTGCTCCTTTCTAGTGGGTAGGGGAGCGTTGCCCTTCAAAAGTGATTTTTAAGTAGTTTTCTCAAGGAAAAAGGATTTGTACTCTTCATCAAATGACATGTCCTTATTTTAACCAGTCTCCAAGGATGTATCAAGTGTCCATGTGATGTCATTTGGGATACGACATAAGAAATATGACAGTATGATATTTGTGACACTTGCGACATTTGTGGTCAAAATGCGACACTTGCGACACTTGTAATGATGACAATAGGTCATCATTGAAATGAGTAATTTTGATGTGTAACAACAGCAGGAAACATGACACGCGGGGAGAATGATTTTGTGCCACACTCAAAAAATATAAAATGGGGCTTTCTTACTCACGCATATGGCCTCACCTGCAACCTTAAAACTCTAAGTGTTTTCCTAAGAGACCAGTTTTGTCTTTTCATATTTTTCACTTGTCTCAACAAGACTGTATTCCCTTTCAGCTTTGTTTGAGCATTGGCGAGAGTCGCGCGAGCGTTATCCATGGTTGGTCTACATTTCTTGAAGTGATCTGTGATTATTTCCTTTGACGCCCTTTGTTCCTCCCATAGTTGAATGATTATGTCTTGTGCCTCTCTGAGTTGTATTTTGAACCAATTTGTATTCCCTTCTCAGCCCTGCAACGTTGTCGGTTCAATAGTATTTTCTACCAATTGTCTTCTTAATTCTATGTTTTCCTTATACAATTCGATAATAGCAATTTGTTCTTTCTTCAGTTGTTGTGAAAATTCTTGAACCTCCATTTTTTTGTCACCTGACCTTCTTTGTCTTTCACTGCTTCCCCTACTTGAAACTTCAATAGGTTGTAGTTGAACAACGTGCATGAGTAACCTCTCGGCAACAAACTGGGTGTGAGGTTCGTTGGGAGCTTGGGTCTCCTCGGGCTTCTTAATCAACCTTGTCCTACCTCTTTTCCTGGGTGTTGGATGGTGTTACACATCAAAATTACTCACTTCGATAGTGTCACAAGTGTCGTCATTACAAGTGTCACATTTTGCTCACGGGTGTTGTAAGTGTCAAGAAAAGAATACTGCCATAATGACTATGTCGTACCTATAACGACATCAAGAGGACACTTGAAACACCTCAAACATTTGATTTTGAAGAAGAGGAATGGGTTAAAAGGGTTATGAATATCTTACCATTTCAAAGGACCATTAAAAATTGATTTTCAGAGGAGAACGCTTCCCTATACCTCTCTCAGGATTGTTGGCGCCCCCCTAAAGACTATCTAGGAGTGTTATAATGCTTGTCTTCCCTTTTTGTGGAGCGCTACTACCCTTAGGGGTGTTGGTGCCCCCCTATACATTGCCATAGAGTGCTATAATGCTCTGACATCCCTTTTGAAAGAGTGCTACCTATTCTGGGCAACAGTTGGTTTGTTGAGAAGAACGAGGGGAAGATCCTCTCAATATCTGAAGGCAGTTGGATTCGAATCCTTGGCCAAGCCATGATCACAGGGCAGATCCATAACTAAAGGAGGAAAATCCTCAACTTACTCTAAATATATCTCAAGTAGTTGGGCCTCTCCAAGCCTATTTAAACAGGTCTTCTCATGGTGAAAGAGGAAAAGGATTAGAAGCATGAAACCTATGATCTCATAGGAAACACACAGTGAAGTGGAGGAGAATAATCAGTGAAGTTGTTGTCCTTCTGATCATGGGTCTTTTGAGCAAGGGTTAGTCAAAGAGGATTCAACGAAGATGTTGCATTCGCATCTACGGTTATAAGTTTCTTTTGTTATTGTTCTCATCAATATAATATGCTTGGTTTGTTTCTTTCTAGTTTGTGCTTAATCTCACATGAAATTGTCTCTAATAGATAGGTCTATTTCAAGCTAATATCAGTAGAGTAGGAAGTGGCTGTACTTTTGTTTGTCTACAGGGTTTATCGAGGAGCGAAATATTGGAGCTCAACTCGGACCGTGCAGGGACAAACACCGATAAAAGGTACTTCTTTTCTCCTTCCTCCTCATAAATTAGTTTATATAGACCTAAAAAGAAGTCAGTGTCCATGATAAGCATCTTCTGTCTTAAGAGTTAAGAGTCTAGCTCTCAAGAGGAGATCTACCTATCCGCATGGATATTTTCCTTCAACACCTGGTGGGATGGAAAATCTTCTATTTCCTTTCCTTTTCCTATGGCCTCTTCCATTATTTCCCCTACACTATGTAATGTTATTTCCCTCATGGATAGAGGAAAGTCCCCTTTGGGGTCTTTGGGAATTTTGGTTGAAATCATAAATGAATCCCAGTCTTTTTCCATCTGTCTCAATTCTTTGACCACCAACAACTTGATCAATGACATATGGAATAATGTTTTTCCCGGTTGGTCAACCTCAGCCTGGATGTTGGCTGCCATCTTTTCTAAGATTTGATGCAAGAAGAAAGGTAGGTTCAAAGTTTTTTTCCCAGTGAAGTGCATCACTAGCCTGATGTGATATGGGCATACTCTGTCAAACCTTCCTTCACATGAGAAATACCTTCTAATTACCTTTAGGAGATTTTGGAAAGGCTCCAGGATGCATTGAATTGGAACACATGCTTTGATTTTCCCATTTAGGCAGCTGGACTTGATAAAGTCTTCATAGAAAAATACGTCTAAAGGCATTCCTTTAAACCACTTTTCATCACATGGAGGGATCTTCGTCACAACTGACAGAGTTTCCTCCGTCACTCGAACAATGATTCCCACAATGGTCATGCAGAACCCATTAAACTTGAGGGTGAAATATTCATCCAACTTCGTGTTGTATCCTTTGATATTTTAACAAAAGAACATACATCCGACCTATTCAAAAGATGCCTTATTCTCCGTATCTTTGTTGATTAATGCTAGGTCTTGAGGCTCAGACCTCACAGCCCTGCCACTTTGCGCCTTCTTTCTTATGCTTTGGGATGTTGTCATGATGCCAATATGTATTTGTTTCGCGCATGCGGTAATGAATGGTAACACCCTCTCTGCGTGGAAAATGAGAATGATGTACTTCGCAGACACATTTTGGAAAGGAAGTGACATCAACTTTGCGCAACCAACAAAATAAGCCGCAGGAGTCCACTACGCAGCTATAAGGCACAATGGAAAATTTCAGCGTAGTAGGAAATCACGACCAAAAATTTTGGTGAGGTGGCAAGGTACTTGGAGACTTGTCATGAGACAAAGAATTTAAAAACAGAAAGAAATTCATAGTGACAGGAAGAAACTCCAAAGAAGAAAGGAAAACTGCAAGAAGAAATATCGTCCAACACGCTAGTTCACAATGAACTCCAACGAACTTTAAATAATGATTGAGAATGATGAAGGAGACGTGGCAACTTGAATGAACAGACTCACGATACAAATGAAGGAAATCAACTTTCCCATAGTGAAGAGCTCCAGGGCTTGCAAAAAAAACCATAGACAACACACAAATTCAGAAGGTAAAGGGGAGGCATGCAGGTGACCAGTATTTATGCTTGAACGGGAAAGGAATGGAATCATGGCAGAGGACGATAAATCCATGGCAACGAGAAATTTGGAAGCAGGCTAAATATTTGTGCAACAAACTTGTGCGATGGGTACACTTTGAAGTGTGAAAAGTACAGATGATAAGAGTAGCAGAGTATATTCACAACAAACATGTGCGACAGGTACACTAATTTGAAGTGTGCAAAGTACAAAAGATAAGAGTAGCGAGGGTGGATAAGGAACAAGGATTTGTTTACCTCTAACTTCATAATTAGTATAATGTTCATATATCCATCGACTAATCTTTATCCCAAATAACTTGCCTCTAATCTATGGTATGTAAATTCCTCTTATCTAACAGGAATCAATCTTTTGGGAAAGGCACCTTTACAAGTCACACATGACTAATCATTACTCCCTTTCCCGACTCCAAGGGCCAGACCTGCTACTTGTTGATTTCGACCCATTCATTATTCGGTTTATGACCTCACACGCTTTGACACACGAACTAGGACTCATCTAGGACTGACTCTAACTGTAAAAATTATGGTGCTAACAGTAGGTAAATGAGAATGTCCTCGTACCATGGGTCATCAAATGAAATGGAGAAAAAATGTTCATCTAGGAAGTTTTTCATTAACTAGAGTGTCCTTGATATATGATGGGACATGAGAGATAAACTTTGCAAGGACTAATGCTTTCTTACTTTTGGGAGTAGTGAAATCTAGATCGTATTCCTTAAGAACTATGATGCATTAGGAAAATTTCCCATTAATTTGGAACCGACTAAGTAAATAGTGCATGGGATTGGAGTCTGTAACAACCTTGGTGGTGCGAAGAAATATATAATGATGTAATTTTTGAATTGCGAGCACCACAGCAAGGGAAATATTTTCCTTGTGGTTTTATTTCAAGGGTGGCCTTGATAAGTTTTTTTTGATGTAATAAATGGCATGTTCACTCATGTCATCACCTAGTTGAACAAGGACTCCTCCAACTAACGCCTCAGACACTGATGGGTACAGGGTGTAGTCTTTGTCAAAGTAAAGGGGACTAATCAAGGGGGATTTAGAGAGGGTGGATTTCAATGATTCAAAAGTTATTTGAGGATGTTGGTCCCATATGGATGGGATATCCTGGCATAACAAATGAAACAAACCATGGGTGCAAGTCACATAGTTAGGAACAAAGTGACATAAAAACATTTATTTGCTATGAAGGCTTTGCAGTTGGCGCATAGTTTTGGGAGGGGAGATTTCACTAATGGCTTGAACCTTGAGGGGGTCCATAGTGATTCATTGTTGTGATACAATGAAACCAAGTAAGCACCAAATAATGACACATAACACACACTTAAGAGGATTAAGGAAAATGTTATATTTTCAACATCACTGAAAAATGATTCGCAAATCCTCTAAGTGTTGGGATCAATTTTTCGAATGAATAGTGAGGTCATCCAAGTAAGACTATATTAGATGGGAGAGATCATGGAAGAAATATTTCATTACCCAGTGGAATGTGGCATCGACATTTTGTAGACCAAAGCGAATAATGCGATATGAAAAAGTGCCCCATGGGGTGGTAAATGTGGTTTTGTACTGATTTTCATGGTGTATTTGGATTTAGATGTATCCATAGAATACATACATAAAGGATAGGGCTTCATGTGCATCACAGGAATCGATGACTTGATCGATGAAGGGGGTAGGAAATTTTTACTTGGGATAGGCTTGGTTGAGGTCTCGAAATTTAGTGCAGACTCGAATGGTTCCTTTTTTGTTGTTGATAGAAATAGGGTTAGAGACCCATGAAGTATATGAAATGGGGTATATGAACCCTACAGTACGTATTTTTTTTATGTCATATTTTATATCCATGGATTTAGAAGGATGCAAAGGCTACTACTTTTGGAGAATAGGTGCAACATCAGGCCAAATGTCAATTTGGTGTTCGACAATGGTTGGTTCATGACCTGGCATTTTTCTGTATGACTAGGAGAAAATATATTGATACTCCTCAAAGAGGGCCTTGTAGGTGATGAATTCCTTAATAGAGCATGTATCATTGGGGGAAGGGAAATTTCCACCTTAATAGTGGGGGAAATTTGGCCATGTTCCCTTCTTCAAAAGTGTTGGGGGTAGGGATTGAGTTTTTGAACCAATCAATGTGCCCTGGGGGAATGAAGTATTTAGTTTCCATTGCACAAATGTTGGTGTTGGAAATGGTTTGAAAAGAATCTCATTGTAGGAAGAATGATTAGTGGTGCATTGCATCCTAGGGATAGTCAGGTGTCTTCATGATTTCTATAGTGTCTTCATATGAAAGAAATGTAAGATGAGAAAGAATCATTAAAATTATGAATAGGTGAGTGTGGCATGATGGTGCTAGATGTCTCACATGAGTTGGACATATTGTTGAGGTTTGTAGAAGTTGTAGTTGTTGAGGGAGTGAAAGTAAATGATTTCTGCAAGGTAGTGGTACCATTCTCAATAGGAATGGTTGGTTTGACTGAAGGGGGGGAACCTTCACTAGAATAAAGATACCATATATGTACACACATGTGTGTATTGTTCTCTCCCATAGTAGGGAGAATCTCTTGTTGAGGAATTTCCAGTGAATTAGGTGAGGCTGGAAGAATGGTCTTTGATGGTAGTTGCACTAGTACAACATGCATGGAAAGAGGTAAAATCTCCTGCTCTGTAGAAGGTGTGGTGCACTCACCCTAGTGGGTGGGCATGTTGGTACAAGATGTTTGGTGATGAAGGGTTGTTCTACTATTTTGAAGATCATTCATTTGAAAATTTTGATATTCGATGATAAAGGGACACATGTAAGTGAGATATTCCCATTGTCCATATAGTGTGCATGGGTATGTGTATCTCTCATTCATCGATGTGGAGACATAAAAAATGTTGGGAGAACTAACATCAGTGGGTGTTTCTAGTTGTTTTGTGGTTTGGGTAGGGAAGTTTGGCGAACTATTGGTAGCATCTCCCGAAATTGGGCCAAAGCTATAAAATAGTGGGTATACTGGCCATATTTTGAGCATATGGAACATCTTAAGCTAGTATGCAAGGTTTTCTTGTGCGTCGTGATAGAATCTAAAGTAGAGTTGATGGTCATAGTTGTTGAAATAGGAAGTAGTGGTACTTCCTTGGGAAGGTGAATTAGGTTTCTTAATTTGGGTAGGGTGGGGTATATATTGATGGGGTGTCATGGTGCCTCACAAAGTGAACACCGGGGTTGAGCCCTAGGGGTAGTTTGATGGGTGCCCCCATCATTCTTCTTTTTTCCCTAGTGTTGGTATCTATGTCCACAACTGTGTGATTTGGTTGAGGTGTATGTAGTTGTACCAGAGTCCACATGGGTAATGAAGTGGTTTGGGGGGGAGAGATGGTACCAGTACCATAAATGGTGGGTCAAGATACCAAATAGGGATGGATATTACCATGTTAGTAACGGCGAGGGTAGTTGTGACTTGATAAGACATTATTATCAGTGGCAAATAGAAAAAACAAGAATTGGGTTAAGGCTTGAGGAACTTGTTTCCAAGATGACATTTGACCAGTCAAAGGAGTGGTCTCTTGAAGAGATTTTGGTATTGATATCTTGGGGATAGACTAAGGTGTGGGTTCCTTAGGAGGGGCCCCATCATTTGGCTCTACATTGACCGAGGTGTTCACACATACTTGGGAATAATTTGAGGGTATGAGAATGGGTGGATATCCCTGGTAAGTGCCCATGAGTGATGGGTCCTGAAATATTCGCAGTCCCACTTCTACGACTAGAAATATATCTGAATGTGCCCCTATGATGGGGAGAATGATATACAAATTTGTAGAAATATATGGATCATAATTCAGAAATATATTCAATGTGCCCCTAAGGATGGGGAGAATTTACAAACAGAAATATATGGATCAGCAATGTGTTAATTGATCGAATGTGACAATATTCCCATTGCGGGGAAGAGCATGGTGGGAAACATTGACGAGGACACTACCTTCATGGCGTACATATAACTACGCCCAAGTAGAATGTTATAGTCTAAATGAGAATCTATAACTTCAATGTTGATTAAAACTATTTTTCCTACTAGATCAACAGGGAAATTTTGATAGATTCCTTTAGGTTGGGACGGATGACCATCATATGATCGAAGGGTGATGGAAAAAGGGGAAAGCTCAAGGAGTCAAGTTTCTTCCAAACAGATTTGGACATCATGCATGTGGATGTTCCTTCATGCATGATACACCTATGGATTATGATGTTTATGATTGTAAAAAGGATATGGAAAGATACCAATGAGGGGAGTTGTGGCTCTGAGTTATCCAAATAAAAAGTAATAAGGAAGGACATAGATGGGTCAACTACCCCCAATGTTGAGAGAAAGGCCTTCCTTTGTGAAGGATGATTTTGCAAGACTTCTAACATAGACATGGCTACAAAATATTGAGCAAAATCGTTGACAAGGTTATATCTGTGGGTTGCACTATCATGTGTGTTATTCACATTACGTCTTAGAGGTGCTTTGTGTACACATGGGATCGGGTCACTAATAGGACATGTGATCATCAGAGGTTGACCTGCAGGTAGTTGGGTTGCTTAGACGGTGGTCAAACTAGAATCAGGAGGCATGTTGTATCAATAACTATGGGTTTGGAGGAAGATCACTTCCTCTGTTGTGAAGAGGATATTGTGATCTATGGGATTACCAGGTTGAGATTGTTTTGGGTTAAGTTATTTCCCCATTGTTTATGTAGGGGGGCCTGCTTCCTTTTTTGTAGTGATGACTCCCTAATGAGGGATTGAGTTCTCTAGAATCATTGGTATTTGGGTTTGAAGGTAGTGTTTTGGAACCTATGGGGAAATGGGTCTCTACACATTCATAGAATCTTTCATTCACTTGTAGTTAGTGATTGTTATGGGGAAAATTCTCATAGTGATATCACTGAATAGATCAGTAAGATCTCCCTAGGATCATCCTAGTTATCATAGACAATAGTGGACTAGATTTCTTATGGTTCTCCCTAGATATAGAAGGAAAACAATTCTTTTACGCACAAGAGGGTTGGATAGGAATACCTTTGTTTGATGATTTTTCTTCTATGTCCTAGTTGGTGTAGATATGCAGCTCCAATTCTAGCTCCAATCACCTATTTCCTACACACAAGTAACAAACACTACCAACCCTTTTTCCTTTCTCTAGTGTTAAGAATATTCACTAATACCTTAGATATATATTGATTAATCAATTATATAATCAGATATGAATATTCATATACCAAAAAGAAACATTCAGGGGAAACCCAAATGATCTATTAATTACAAACAAGAACTTACATTAGTATTGCATACCTCAAGTGTTGATGCAATCTCCTTCAATATCCATGGTCCTTGTCTCTCCTTACAGCTCCTTGGTCGGATCCAATGACTTATGGATGAATAATTATGTAGTTTGGAAACATAACCTTGCTATTGAATTCTTCCACCTCTTTCCCACCTCTTTCCTTTGTTATATATATCTTGGAGGAGGCTTAGGAGAGGTTTCTAGATCTTCTAGAGGCCACTAGCTCAAGTGTTGATGCAAGGTCCTTCAATCTCCTTGCTCTGTCTCTCTCCTTACAACTCCTTGGTCATGCTAGGATCCAATGAATTTTGGATGAATAATTTTGGAGTTTTGTGGCATAACCTTGCGTTGAATTATTCCTCCTCTTTCCCAAGGCTTGCCTTTGTTATATAGCTCTTGTAGGAAGATTAGGAGAGGTTTCTATATATTCTGTAGGCCACTATATAATCGAATGATGTGATTTACTAGGCCCTTGACATGAAGATCCAACTCATATCTCTCCCCTCACCTCGTAACTCCCTGATTCTAGAAATTTGGCAGTGCCTCCCAGGTTGCACAACTAGTGTCTAGTGAGGGCCTCGTTGGTTGTCTGTTAGGTGTCCTGTAAGGATGCCTAAAAAATGGGTTTAAAGGGATCCAAAAGGGGTCAAACCCTAGTAAAAAGATGTATTATGGATTTAATCCTTTGATGACTTCCTCTCTGGCCTATAGGGTGGAAATTAATGTTATAACAGTGATATGGAGGAAATGGTGAGTGTAATTCCCATATTCACTACATAATGCACAAGGAAAGTTTGTTTTGAGGTTATTATTATTTCATTGTCATTGTTGTCCATTGGTGTTTCTTGTGTTCTAATTTTGATTACTAGGGTTAGGATTTCCCCCTACTGGAGGGTTTTGTCGCTCAGGGTTTCCCCCCTCTCCCAAGTTTGTCTTGGATTTATTCTTCCCTTTCTTTTTGGAATTATGTGGTTGGGTAGTTGGATTTACCATGTTAAGTTGTTGAAACTCTTGAACTTGTTTCCTGGGTGAGGGTTGAACAAAATTGACCCCTGCTTATTGTTGTCGTTACGGTGATAGGGCAATGGGATAAGGGGGTCAGGAAAAGGATAATATGTATTACTCTATTGGGGAGTTCCATATGGGTTATAATATGTTGAGGGTGTTCCTCCACTACTTGGGTTGTATGTTGATCCATGTGCATGTCCCTGAAACAATGTATCTGATTGATATACAAGGCTTGTGAGTTGTGTAGGGTGGTCCACTCCTGGTACCTGAGGAGGAGGAATGGGAAACATGGGGTTGGGTACATAGGATGTACTCATTCGATGGGTGTAGTGTGGGGTCCCTCCATAAGGGGTTGGATATTGGTTAGTACCATAAGGAGGTATGGGTTGACCATAAGGATTAAATTGGGTTTATTGTTAGTAGAGATTTCTCTTGGCTGAAAAAGCGAAATTTATAGTACATTTTCAACCAAACTTTGGACTAGAAGTTGGCCCTTCCAGCCAGTGAGGTCTCTCTCTAATGATTTTGAAATATTTTCTACTCTCTCACAAAGCAACACTTGAATATAAAAGTACAATGGCCAAATTTAAGATAATAAAACAAAGGATAAACAAGGTTGAAGATAAAGGATAGTCGATTGAAATAAACGTCGCAATACTCTCATATCAGAAGCCTAAATCCATTGTCAATGGAGTCTCATTCATAAGAGCACAAAAACTTTCTCATGAAAGGTAGAAGAAAGAAAGAAAAACACAGAAATTTCATACTTTGTAGAGGGAAAAAGCAATCTCTACAAAACTTAAATGAAGAATAATTAATTTGTTGGGAATTATCAATGATGAATCCAACAAATCAAAGGTAAGAACATGTAAGAAAATGTATCAGGGTTATGATTATTTTTATATGAAAATAAAGGAATAAACTCCTCTCTCACTCATAAGGTTTAACAATAAAACTCACGTCCAGTCAAAGCTCACAACATATATATGGAAATCTTAGATCTTAAAGCTTCCTTTAAGTTTATAACAGTGGAGGTTGTACCAAATTGTTATACTTTTAACCCTAATAGTTATATTATTGCAAAAGAGAAATGAACATAGTTGACATAATGAGAAGCTTAAAACAAAAAAAATAAAAGAAATACAGGGCTCTTAGTTGAATGAGCAATGAATCCAATAAATTTATTCTATCTGTCTGAGAAAATTTACAACAACCACATAGGATTTACCATAGAAAATGTAGCCTTACTACAAAGAAATATTCCTATATTGCTAATCCCCTCCCGCCCCCCACTTCTTTCTCATATATACGCTCTCTTTATAATTATCAATTCAATCACCCAAAATAGAGAGTTGTTCCAAGACGGTTTGATGAAGATATTATTTTCTAATTTTTGGGCGAAAAATCTTCCTTTTTCTTCCTGAAACTATAATTCATAAATCCTGGAGCTCCAAGTGTTAACATCCTTCCATAAACTCTACAACAGTATCCACAACATTATCATTAAAAACTATCAAAATAGGAACAAAAACTTGAGCCTAAAAATTATTTAAACTACTCATACAAAGAAAAAGAAATCAAAACTGAAAATAGTTCCTTAAATATGAACTCAAACCGTGTTTAGGTTTTTTTATTATTGACAAATGGACAATCTGGTAATGAAACGCCAACAACAAAACGCCTTGACAGTGCAGATTTTCTAAAAATTCACACAAGAAACTCAATTTGTTTCAATTTCGTGGCCTATTTTCTACTAAAATTTTGGATCATTTTCTTGTAAATTTGTTGAAACAAACATTCCCAAATCATTCTCCTCAATCTCTTCTTTCCAACAAGGCCTCACAAGCCTAATTTCATGCCTTGGATCTCAAGATATGACATTCCGAAGTCAAGGTCCTGTAACTTCTCATGTGTGAATTGGTGAATGGTTTGGACATTTTGGGTAATGGTTAAAAAATCATAAATCATAAATCCCACATGCATGGGATGAAATAGAAGTTTAGTGTTTATATACCAATATGGAGATAAGGAGTTATGTGAACGTTGAGTGGAAGCCATGGTGGAGGGAACACTTAATTAAATTTTGTCTAGATTTAAAATATAAAATACAATAAAATAACTTAAAGCTAAGTTAGGATGATTTATAGTGGAGGTATGTGTAGTCTAAGGTACGTAGGTCTATGCTTAGGTAGGTATAGACTTATGATAGGGTAGCACATGGCTTAGGTAGATTGGGTGGGTTACAACTTTGTAACACACTCGACCCCTAAATACCCTTTCTAGGGATGGGGCATCAAAATTTTTCTCTTCAAATCATCTCAAATAATCTCTCTGAGGTCTTCATCTTCTTCTACTCATCCATATATTTCTAACAACTATTACCAGCTCAAAATTCGATCATTGGTTTTCAATATATGGCCTCCTGAAGTTATATGGGCTTTATTAGTTGGGGTCTTCAGTATTCGGCATTGAACGCCCTTTTTCTTACTGCATGCCTACGCTCCAAAGTCTCAAAATCTCTCCACATGGCCTTGTCTATTTGGTGATCGACGTTTGGTGATTTACATTGAATGTCCCTTTTTTCGGCGTTCAATGTTCAAAAAATCGGCGAAAAATTCTACGTTTTCGACATTTGGCAATCGGTGATCAACGTCGAACAATTCTGCATTTAGCGATCAGAGATCGATGTTGAATGTTTCAGCATTCGACGATCGACGATTAGTGCTACACGTCCCTCTACTATACTACACCCCAATTTTTCCAAACTCCCAAATTCCCGGACTCATGTAGTCCCAGTCACATCACTTACCACATTTCCCAAGCAAGCATGAACCAGAGGCTGACATGCGGAGAGGGTCAGGGGTGACACGTGTCCTCTTTAGGGGATGACATGTGTCATGCTCTAATAGGCATATGAAATCTGCAAAATGTCCATATCTTGGTGACATGTGGCACACTAATCATGGGTCCACATCAACTTGGGTGACGCTAGTATGCCATATCACCTTGGGCTGACAACCTTCCAAATCCTCTGATCTCATGGTCAATATGCGTCCATTTAGGCCTCAGGATCTATGGCCTCTGTTACTTCACAACTTCAACATTCGGGGGGTTCCTGGTGTAATCCTCTCCTTACTCCCGGAGTAGGTCAATTCCGAATTGACCATGGAGTAGATCCAATGGTTATGAGTGGTTTTGAACCTCCTTCAGATCGACGACTCTCGTTAATTCATGACTTTGAAGCTTATCGACACACCACACCTTAAATTCCTTGGAGTTCCAAGTCTCTAGGCTAAAGTATCTAGTGCCATGCGTCCCCTACCTATCAACGGCTAAGATTTACTCCGTCGTTCACGATTTCAGGAGTCTTCACACTTTGAATACTCTTGGCCAAGTTCCTCTGGAGTGTCGAGTCCCCAGATATCGATATGTCCTGCCACATGGACCAAACGGGTAATTTCCAGAGATGACACGTGGCAAGACAGAGAGGACACATGGACCCTTCAGCAGGTGACATGTGTCATGTGTTAATGGACCTATAGGTTCTACAAAATCCCTGAATCTAAGTGACACGTGGCACATTGATCATGGGTCCATGTCACCGTTAATGATGTCACTGGGTCATGTCACTACGAATTGATATCCCTCTAACATCCCTCATATCTCATAGTTGATATCTGGCCACGTAGATCCATAGATCTACATTTATTGTTACTTCAAGAATTCAGCATTTGGGAGTTTTTCTATGCAAACTCCTTGTGATTCCTGGAGTTGGTCAGCGTTGGGTTGACCATAGTCTAACTATAGGCTAACCATAGACTGACATTCAGGGTCTATCCACGTAGACCCAAAAATATATGGCTATCATGGCTTCGGGACTTTGGTCTTTGTCCCTTCGGGAGTTCCTCTTCCTGTTAACACAAGATTTCAAAACTGTCGAAGTGCCACTCTCTGAATCGTGGGATCTGGCGACACGTATCCCTTCCGATGGATTGTCCTGATTCGCTTCAAAATTTGAGACTACGGAGGATATTTCTCCCTTACGATGAATACACAATTTCTATGAACTCGCGAAGACTGAAGGAGTCGAGGAGTTAACACCTACGCTCCTTCTCCAAATCCAACAGTCGTGACAGACCTTGGATCCTCCTGAACGGATCTTGTCTGCTCATCTTCCAAATGAAAGGATCTTCCCTTTAAAGACTTAAATCTCTCTATCCTTCCTGAGCTTCGTCAGTTCTGAAATACTTAGGCATTGACGCGTCCTTTGCGCTCTTTCTCCTGAGCTTAACAAACTCCTTCTCCCATGAGACTTAAAAAGGATGGGAGTGTTGACATGCATATGGAAAACTACACCCAAGGTCGACGAACTCATAGTTCATCTACTTAAACTTGAGACACTATAGGGCTCAATCATTTACATGCACAAAACATATAGTTCCTTACTTTCTTAAATACACGATCAGACAAAGATAAAGGGACACAGTTTAATCATCAAGAAAACATGCACATACTTGAAAAATTCATAGGATATCCAACTTTAATTTATAGTTATAGTTCAAATATGCAGAATATGAGAGTACTTATCTATTTCAAATTGTAGCCAATGAACTGACTATGGGTGTTCACCTTTCCACCCAACCATAGGCTCAGAGGCATTCGTTCTTAACGCTTTGGACACCCTCGTACCAAGACATGATATCACTAGGGAAATTTATGTTGTTTCTCAGTGATCCTCTCTCTTTCACAACAGACCTATAAGGTTTATCAGATGCTTCCTTGGCATCAAACTTGTGGCCTTTATCTTTCCTTCTACATACCCGGGTCACGCGTTCCCCTTTGTGCATGCTCTTTTGTTTGGTGTCTCTCCTACTCTCTGCAGATCCTCACGCACTCTCTTCCTCTTTTCTGTGTGTCTTCTCTTGTCTCTATTTTTTGTATATCCTTTCCCAGGATGGGTCTCAACCTGTTAGGGACCTAACCCCTCACGTAGGTAGAATAATATATTCCTATGTAATAAAGGTCAATATTAATAAGGCCTAGCAATAAGGAATAATAAGTCAAATGTCAGAAGACCTAATAGAAGCTTCTGCTTCTAGAAGGATCTTCCTCTAGATGGTTCTTTTGATAGACATATTTAGTATAAATAGTAGTTGAGGGTATGAGAATGATTGTGTTAGATATTATTGTAACAGATCTCTGCTTTATTAGAGGTTTCCCCCTCGAAGAGACAATTGAACATTACTCTCAGTAATCGAAGTTCTCTTTCTGGTGTTATTCTGATATCATTTTGGTGTTATTGTGGTGTTGTTCTGGTTATATTTTTGTTCACCTGCCATTTCTAGAATTTTATTTATCTTCTGCATACTTTTTTTATCTGGAATATTACAAGTGGTATCAGAGCACTTTCCTCGGAAAAACGTTGTGGGTTAATGTTATGGTAGAGACGTATTTCAGTGTCTTTAAGCTACATAGATCTATCGTTACAAGCATAAACTCGTGGTCAGGGATTCATACACATAGGAAATACAAGTGGTACTTAAGTACACATATATTGGCCACCCTTGTAACCCCTGTTGGTACCCCTTCGAGTGGTAGTGCATCATACAACACCTGTATACAGATCGACCTAGATTTCCTGAAGCTCTCTTTAGATAAACATATCAGTTGCCTGATTGCTATAGTGACACCAAGAAAAACACTCAAGAAGATACTCTCTAGTACTTGGGTAGTCGGGTAGTATGGCTAAGGGCACAGTCTATCCTCCTTAGTTGGTGCCCTGAGATATTGGTCTGAGTACTAATGTTGGACACTGCATGTATATCAGAGAGCTATAGCACAGGGAAACCCTTGTCTGTAGAACCCTTGAATACCTAACCCTTAGGGATGAAAACAAAACAAAAAAAAACAAGATCTATTATCGTGAAACTGTGTTCAAGTTGCCAAATCACTACACAGTTATTCCTGATTAAGAATTTGGGAATTTCATCACTGCATTATTATTCAGGCCAGAGTATAACTCCGCAGGTGTAAAAACAAAAGTATGGATTTTGTTGCACCATTATTTGAGACCTATTCCATTGGATTTATCTCTTCGACCTTATCACTTTAATACCTATCATTTTTTAGAAAATGTTTTGACCCCACCCACCCCTTTTCGGTTCCCTCATCATCACGGCCCATACTCATAGCCAAGACTTGGAAGCTCACTTCAATACCTTGCAATCTAATTTCACAGGGACCCAACAAGAAGTGAGGTAGCTCAATGCCAATATTTCCACCATCAATAAAAACATGCATTCCTCCATCGTTGCCTCCATTGAGGAACTAAAAGAAGACCTCAAACAAGACATTACTACCCAACTTGAATCTATCACTTCGATGATCTGCACCAAGCTACATATCCCTGCAGAGCCCCCTTTATCTGACCCACCTTTTCATACCGAAGATGAAACTTCCTCTCATTCCCATAATTTTCAGTCCCATCACTTTCAGTGTGACCTACGCCTTCTGCATGTTTATGTGACCAAATTTTATGGCTTAGATCCCACTGGTTGGGTAACTCAAATGGAACATTATTTTTCTTTATACGACATTATAGATGACTTGGCCAAACTATGGTATGGTGTTCTCCATCTTGATCAAGAACGTTGGAAATGGTGGCAATGGAGAAAAACTACCTGTCAAGGGTATGTTGCTTGGACACCCTTTGTGGCAGATATTTATGAACGATTTGACACTGACACCAACCATTTAGGTTGTTTTACAAAGTTGAACCAATCTGGTACAACGGAAGACTTTATAACTGCTTTTGAGTGATTGAATTTTCGTACAAAGGGCATGTCTGATGCTTTTTTTCGAGAATGTTTTATCACTGGCCTCAAGGATGAGATTCGTGCCCATGTCCTCATGGCTTGGCCTCAGATCTAGGTGGAGTTTACTAAAAGAGATAAGGAAGCACAACAAGTTGTCTCTTCTCAGAACTGAAAACCCCCCTTTATTCCTTACACTAAACTAGTAAATCCCACGCCTCCTTCTACTCCACTAAAGATCCAAAAATCGACGAGGGCCAAAATGGTTGAAATCCAACTCAAAGGTCTTTGTTATAATTGTGATGAAAAATATTTTCCGGGACACAAGTGTAAGGCACAAAATATTTTTATTGCCATATCAGAGGATGTTGAAGCTCCCCTTGTTTATGTCACCTGAACCCT
>SNQJ01S0028738.1:98281-148068 GCA_010110895.2 Picea sitchensis
TCTTTTTCTTTTCTCTTCTTTTTCTTTTTACAAATTATTTGAAGAATGAAATATCATTTGCCAACAAAATCACCAGATACAGATAATATCCAAGTCATCAACTGATTCCCATAATTTATGGGGTGATAACACCTAACATATCACTCATCAAGGCAGCCATATTGTGCCTTTAGTATACATATATTCTTCCATCATGCATCTGTGTCACTTGCACATTTATATCATCCATTCCTAGTTGGTATTAATATCAGGCTTCATATCAAGAAGCTTCAAAATGCATTAAATCCCTGCACTCTAGACTATACACATGCCCAGATTAACAGACATAATCATAACTATGTATATGTTTACGTATGACAACAACCAACAAGAAATTATTCTTTCCTCCGGTGTTATAAGATGATTCAATAGCCCAAATTCATTATCTGGGAAAATCCAATAGTTCCCCAAGGAAACAAGATAGCTTATCAAGATTCTCTTTCATGCCTCAAACCATTCTTGGTCAACAAATTTCTACAAGGGAATATTTTCCTAAACTCCCTCTTATAACTATGTGAGTATACCAAGCTATTTCCATATGGTTATCATCCACCTCTGGATGTCAATCTAACCCATTGGACTTCTAGAAGTGCCCCAAAACTTCCTTTACCATATTCAGGATCAACATTTAATTAACCATTTTACCTTATTTATAATAAATTTTAATGTCTAATAACATTTGGACTATTCCCTTAAAGCCCAGATACAATTTTGAATTATGTTACTTACTAAGTATTCTAGTTCATAACTCTAGAGTATATTTAGGTCATAATCAGTCTTAACCATTGCACCTAGAATTCTTCCTTATGTTCAGCAACAATCAAGGATGGAGGTCACTCTCATCCTCCCAGAAGAATTATGGCATACTAGTTTCCTATCCACCAAGTAAGGGAGACTACTTTGATTTCTCATTCAATCACTCTATATATCTACAACTTTGTTTATCAACTTGATTAGAAAAACCCTTCCCAACAATTCTTGTAACCATAAATAAAATAAAATCATTTCTCAATTCCCTTTGAAACCCGAGAGTTGTGTATGCTCTCCCTTTTCAAAGAATGGTCACTAGACTCATTCCTCTTATCGTGATGGGTTATACACATATACCAGGTTTAATCCTTCATTAAAGCAGTAATTATTGCTACTAAAGATCCTTTCAATCCATTCACATCCAAGTCTTGTTGTTAGTTCCCAATGACATAATCCCACTCCTATAGGATTGACTATCATTTCCCAAAGAAATGGTAGGCTTCCTTTTCCACAGACTAGCATGATTCAATCTCGTTGGGTAAAATCCCAATTGAATTTTAATCTACATCCTTAAATAAACTTGTGCAGATAACTTCCATACGACAGTGGTACTCTCAGTAGGCTCAAGTTATCCTAGCATTTAGACTGATCTCTGGCCTATCTAGGCCTTTTTCTGAATCATGCTCTCCTAGACAGGGTAGGGTAGTACGCCCTCTCCCTTAAATTTTTTCTAATAATATTTTTATGTGACTCATGCATGAGCCCAAGAAGACCAAGTGTTGTTTCCATGCTCAGATACCAATTTGTAACACACCTGACCCCTAAATGCCCTTGCTAGAGATAGGGCATCAAATTATTTCTCTTCAAATCATCTCAAATCATCTCTCTGAGGTCTTCATCTTCTTCTACTCATCTGTAGATTTCTAATGACTGTTATCAACTTAAAATATGATCCATGGTTTACAAGATACGACCTCCCAAAGTTGTTCGGGCGTTATTTTTTTGGGGTCTTCGGCATTCGACATTGAACGCCCTTTTTCTTACTGCACGCCTACTCCCCAAAGTCCCAAAATCTCTCCACGTGGCCTTGGCGATTCGGTGATCGACATTCATAATTTTACTTTGAACGTCTCTTTTTCAGTGTTCGATGTTCGACATTTGGCGTTCGACAAATCAACGACTAACATTCTATGTTTTCTGTGTTCAGAGATCGGAAATCAACGTCGAACGTTTCGACATTCGGCGATTGGAAATCGATGTTGAATGTTTCATTGTTCGGTGATCAACAATCAACGCTACAGGTCCTTCTACTACACTACTCCCCAAATATTCTGAACTACCGAACTCTCAGAGTCCCAGTCACATCACCAATTGTTGGACACACCGACCACACTTAGAGGGGGGGGGTGAATGAGTGTGGAGCTCCTTTTTTCCAAAAATTCCCTCTTACACAAAAATCATTAGTTAGCAATCACCATTTACTAATTACTTATTGTTGTCATTTATAATCAATTAGATATGAACATATATCATCAACATATATCAGCGATATATCATCAACAAATCATCACCACAAGGAACACAAAGAACACAAGATGTATGTACAATTTTCTTTTTATTATGGACTTCAATCCTTGGGGTTTATCAGCAACAACTGAATAGAGTGCAACTCTACAAGAGAAACATCTCTATATGCAAGAATCATCTTACATCCTCAGCACCAACTGAGATGAGGCAACAATCCTCCACAGATATCAATCTGTCATAGGTACGCAACCTATCAGTAGTGCATCCCGCGTGTGTACGCGTCCTAGATCACTACAGCCTGCGTGTGTACGCAGTCAATCTATATTACAGCATGTGTATACTTTTGAGCAACTAGGGTTTTTCTTTGCTTCACATACTCATATCCTATGAAACCTGCAATCACATTCTATTCTATCTTTCACTGTCCAAATTGATCCATAGCTAGTCACAACACATCCAATCTCTCTAATAACTTATTCATGCTTCTCAACCATACAATATGAATGCTACTCAATCATGTATAATAAATATGCATACTATAGCAATCATATCAGCACTGAATCATAAGAGTGTTTCTCATTCTATTAGCCAACATAAACCACATCATAACAACATACCAAGAATGCCCTGGGCATTCACCACACAACAACCAATAATATCCATCAAGATAACAATGTAACCATACCCGAGTCTCAGTGGCAGATCTGAGCCCATAGATTGTATATATGGAACCTTATTTAGTCTTTAACAACCAATCATTAGCTCAAACACCAACTTCGATGACTTCATCCACTGTACGCACCGTGTCTTCATACAGCCTGCGTATGTACGTGTCTTGGCCCATTGCAACCCGCGTATACCTTAGAAACTAGGGTTTCTAAACTTCCAAAACTTTTTCCATCAATATCTCAAACATGTTGAAACTTTGATGTGTTCATGAGATCCTCCATACTCTCTCTCTCTCTCTCTCTCTCTCTCTCTCTCTCTCTCTCTCTCTTAGAATAGATCTTCAATCATACTCAAGAGATCCACACAAGATGATCACCAAAGATACATAAGAGATTCTCCCAAAATGTATTTTTCATAAGAGACCCTTGCCTCTTATTTATACTTTTCATCTTCTAGGTCACTTAACCCACTTCTAGGTCACTTAACCTATTTTCATCATTTTAGGGTTAACCACTTTCCATAATTAGAAAGTTCTCCATTACTTTATCATTTAAATATTCTTCTTTGATTTGGTCACTTCACTTTATTATTTAAATAATCCTTCTTGACTTTGTCACTTTACTTTATAATTAAAACAATAATTTCTTCTTTGCAATCTCTTTGAATTCTTTGACCTTTTGGGGCTTCAAGCCAACATATGAGGGTCCTCCAACTTCGTAAGGCCATAACTCTCAAACCATGAGGAGTTATGTGACATTCCACATACCACTGGAAATGGCATGACAAACACTATCCATCTAGGATACTTTCACCAATAACTGCATTGATCTTCATCTCATTATTCCACAATCAAACATGGGTTCTCCAACCAATCTTCTAGGATAAATCAACCATAAAGCATCTTCCAGTGAGGGATTTCACCATAAGGGGACCACTTTGGAGTTCATCCATTTGTACACCCTATCAACCATGATAAGACAGTAATGATCCAACTGTGCATCATATCATGACAACTCATTGATCCATCTTCATTTATGTATGACATCATATGCATCATAAACTTGACATCTATCCATTCTCATCAAGGACAATACATATTACATTTGACATCAATCATCAATAAATCACTTGACATCAATGAATCAAACCATTGGCATCAATGACAACATGATCTAACAATCTCCCCCTTTGGCATTGATGGCAATACCAACATTGATGTCAACACCAATCATTGATGTCAACATGTAGACAAGGCATGCTCTACATCAATAGTCATCAATCGCATCCATGTGACTATCTCTCCACATCAATAATCTACAATCACATCAATGTGACTATCTCTCCCCCTTTGAAATCAATGGCAAAGGGCCATTCTCCCCTTGGGGATGCTCCCCTTGTCTCAATTCTTTTGATCTTCCTCTGAATCATCTCTCCTCTTTTTAACAAGGGATATCACTCTAATGTAATGCTAAAGATACATCGCTCATACTCCCCTTGTGACCATTTCTCCCCCTAGATCTATGCCTTTGTTCTCTTTCTTCAAGTATAGGGCTCTTTTCTCCTCCTAGAACCATGGGAAGAAGAGTGACTACCCCTATGGGTATGTCTCCCCCTATCTTCTCTTCAATATGAACAATATTCTACCATATGATGATCCTTGGACCTATTTATGCATCAAACTCACGCCATACCAACCATCAAAAGATATGCCAACAATAAAATAGAGAATCATGAGTAGAACATCACCTAAGTACATCATGTACCAATTGTTATGTTAATCAATTAATACCAATGGTGTATTGTCATCAAACATATGTTATCTATGAGTGTACCATACATGTACATCAATATGTATCACCTCTTGTACCAATAAAGTACATCAACCATGCACCAACACCACAACATGATGAATCCTCATACATGTATACTAAATCCTCCATAAAATATGTGCCAATCAAACTGCTAGTAGGTGCCTCTACCAATGCACTAGAAATGTGTCAATCGTGCATCAACTATAGATCATCAATGAAATACAACATGATCACCTCAGCAACTCACCAACCACATGTCCCAATATGTACCCATCCATATTCCAAATGGATGCAATAAGTTTTCCAACAAGTAAGCTTCCAATAATACATCATAAGATATATTAATGAAACTTAAATATGCACCAATCATGTACCCCAATCAGATCAATCTCAATCCTCCATTTACTACAACAAATACTAAGCATCCAACAATACATGTACTAGTAGTATGCTTCAATATATCAATGACATCTCTAGCTAGCATCATCATGATATATCACATAACCAAGGTGCCATAACTTCATTGCCATAACCAACATTGTTATTCAACAGTAAATGCCTCAATCCATACTCATGGGTTAGTGCCATGCGTCCAAATTATCCTTTCATTATTTTTTATCATCACATTACATAATCCAATATGGAATCATGAAAACCTATAGCAAACAGTGTCAGAACCTGCAACAAACCATGTCAGACCCTGCAACATAGAGTTATATCATCACATCAAGATGCAACCCATGTGCATTGCCTTTTTCCCAAGACTTTACTACATATACACGACCTTCTTCACAACAACTCACGTATGTACGTGACCTATTCAAGGTTAGCCTGTGTATGTATGTGACTGTTACCACTGTCACCCATGTATGCTTTAGTAGATGACACACTTGAGCTTCCTTTAAGGATTCCATTTTGCACTGGTTGCTCAGTCTTCTTCACCCACTTCTGAAGGTGTCCATGCTTCTCATAACTTGAGCTCTGAGATTCCATATTTTCAAATATGTCTCCCTTCCTACTTCATTCCTTCTTCTATTCATTCTATGTGAAGTCCTCACCATGAACTTTCTTCTTGTGTTCCAACAATCCTGGGATTTGTGGACAAATCCACTATAGTTGTAGCATCTCATGTTGTGACAATGAGCAACAATGTGTCCTACTTGATCACATCTCCAACACCTTATGGTGTTATGAAATATTCCATTATCTGTCCTTGCATAAGATCTACATTCCAAATCTTTGTGGCCATATTCATTACATGAATAACATTGACCATGAAAAACACTTTTATACCTTTGCTTTGGTTTCCATTTTCTTTGAGGTTTAAAGATGGATTCTTGAATTCTTCCTTGCTTTGTTCTTTTAAACCTTTCCTTGCCTTGTGTGGCAACATTGTCTTCATCCTTTGAAGGACTTAACTCATGCTTCTTTGAAGTTCTTTCTTCAGCACGTGTAGCTTCTTTCTTGTATCCAAGACCTGATTTATCATTTGGTGATCTTTGACTTTCCAAGATCTCATTCAAGATTTGTGAGCTATTCAAGAATTTGTTTGACTTCTCTACTTTCTTTCTAAGATCAACAACTTCAGCTTCTAACTTATGACATGACTCTTCCTTTTAATTTATTTGATTCTTCAATAGTTCCTCTACCCTTTTGGCTTCTTCAATTTGGGTCTTAAGATGGACAATAGTTTCAAGATTTTTGCTAATCTCATCTTCTACCTTCTTATTTTATTTTTCATTCTTTAGTCTTGTGATCTCTTCTTTATTTTCTTCTAATTGAGTCTTATTACTCTCTTCTTGTTCTTTGAGAATTTCATTTAACTTCAATATGTGCCTTTGACTCTTCTTAAGAAACTTATTAGTGTTATCCAAAATATACTTATAGTCTATATAATAATGATCATTTCTATATTCATACAGACCTCTTTCAAATTTTTCTTTAATCTCCATTAGTTTTTCTTCTACTTCTTCCATGGGATAATAATCAATTAATTCTATACAAACTATTTCTAGATTTTCTTCTTCACTTGTAGAGAAAAATCCAACATCATCACATTTTGAATTATTGCAATCAAGAGTCTTTGGATTCTTTACCTTCATTTGAAATACCTTCGAGATCTTCCTTTTTGCCAACATCATCACATGATTCTTTGCTTTCATTTGAAATGTCTTCAAGATTTTCCTTTTTTCCAACATCATCATATTTAGAAATAATGTAACCAAGTGTTTTTGGAGATTCTTTACCTACATTTGTCTTGATGGAATTGTCTTCAATATCTTTCTTCTTGCTTTGGTATGTCTCCTCTAGATTTAGCCATAGATCCTTGGTGCTTGTGCATTGTCCCATGCTCTCTTTGATAGGACTTGAGAGTCCACTAAGAATGGTTTTGAGAGCCAATGCATAATTCTTCTTTCCTTCCCTTTGAGTTGCAAACTTTGACTTGTTCTTCAAGGAAACTGATCCACCAATGGATGCCTTCCAAATACCCACTCCCATCTCTTTCAAATGCACTCTCATTTATATTCTTCAAGTAGAATAGTTTTCCTCATCAAGGATTGGAACTTCATCATCCATTTGTGTGTCTATGGATCTCCTTCAATCTTGTTAAGGCTTGTAGTGAAGGTCGGCTCTGATACCAATTGTTGGACACACCGACCACACTTAGAGGGGGGGGTGAATGAGTGTGGAGCTCCTTTTTCCAAAAAACTTCCCTCTTACACAAAACTCATTAGTTAGCACTCACCATTTACCCATTACTTATTGTTTTCATTTATAATCAATTAGATATGAACATATATCATCAACATATATCAACAATATATTATCAACAAATCATCACCACATGGAACACAAAGAACACAAGATGTATGCACAATTTTCTTTTTATTACGGACTTCAATCCTTGGGGTTTATCAGAAACAACTAAATAGAGTACAACTCTACAAGAGCACCATCTCTATATGAAACACTCAGCTTACATCCTCAGCACCAACTGAGATGAGGCAACAATCCTCCACATATATCAATTTGTTACAGGTACGCGACCTGTCAGTAGTGCAACCCGCGTGTGTACGCATCCTAGATCACTACAGCCCACATGTGTATGCAATCAGTCTGTATTACAACCTACGTATACTTCTGAGCAACTAGGGTTTTTCTTTTCTTCACATGCTCAGATCGTCTAGAACCTGCAATCACATTCTCTTTTATCTTTCACTGTCCAAACTGACCCACATCCAGTCACAACACATCCAAGCTCTCTAATAACTTATTCATGCTTCTCAACCATACAATATGAATGCTACTCAATCATGTATAAGAAATCAACATACTATAGCAATCATATCAGCACTAAATCAGAAGAGTGTTTCTCACTCTATTAGCCAACACAAACCACATCATAACAACATACCAATAATTCTCTGGGATTTCACCACACAACAACCAATAGTATCCATCAAGATAACAATGTAACCATACCAGAGTCTTAGTGGTAGATCTGAGCCCATAGATTGTAGATCTGGAACCTGCTTCAGTCTTCAACAACCAGTCATCAAATCAAACACCAATTTCCATGACTTCATCCACTATACGCGCCATGTATTCATACAACCCACATATGTACGCATCCTAGCCCATTGCAGCCTGTGTATACCTTAGAAACTAGGGTTTCTAAACTTCCAAAACTTTTGTCGTCAATATCTCAGACATGCTGAAACTTTGATGCATTCATGAGATCCTTCATACTCTCTCTCTCTGAGAATAGATATTCAATCATGCTCAAGATATTGACACAAGATGCTCACCAAAGATACACAAGAGATTCTCCCAAAATGTAATTTTCACAAGAGACCCTTCCTCTTATTTATACTTTTCATCTTCTAGGTCACTTAACCCACTTCTAGGTCACTTAACCTATTTTCTTCATTTTAGGGTTAACCACTTTCCATAATTAGAAATTTCTCCATTACTTTATCATTTAAATATTCTTCTTTGATTTGGTCACTTCACTTTATTATTTAAATAATCCTTCTTGGCTTTGTCACTTTACTTAATCATAAAAATAATAATTTCTTCTTTGCAATCTCTTTGACTTCTTTGACTTTTGGGGGCTTCAAGCCAACATACGAGGGTCCTCCAACTTCGTAAGGCCATAACTCTCAAACCATTAAGAGTTATGTGACATTCCACATACCACTGGAAATGGCATGACAAGCACTATCCATCTAGGATAGTTTCACCAATAACTTCATTGATTTTCATCTCATTATTCCACAATCAAACACGGGTTGTCTAACCAATATTCTAGGATAACTCAACCATAAAGTGTCTTCCTGTGAGGGATTTCACCATAAGGGGATCACTTTGGAGTTCATCCATTTGTACACATTATAAACGATGATAATAAAGTAATGATCCAACTGTGCATCATATCAATGACAACTCATTGATCCATCTTCATTTATGTATGACATCATATGCATCATATGCTTGACATATATCCATTCTCATCAAGGAAAATACATATTACATTTGACATCAATCATCAATAAATCACTTGGCATCAATCAATCACTTGACATCAATCAATCAAACCATTGGCATCAATGACAACATGATCCAACACCAACCACATTGGCCAGGTGGGAATGAACCAAAGGATGACATGCAGTGAGGGTCAGGGGTGACATGTGTCCTCTTTAGGGGATGACACATGTCATGCTCTAATAGGTGTAAGAGATCTACAAAACATCCATATCCTGGTGACACTTGGAACGCTAATCATGGGTCCATGTCACCTTGGGTGACGTCAGCATGCAACATCACCTTGGGCTGACAACCTTCCAAACCCTTTGATCTCATAGTCAAGATGCATCCATGTAGGCCTAGGATCTATGGCCTCCATCGCTTCACAACTTCGACGTTCGATGGTTTCATGGTGTAATCCTCTCCTTACTCTCAGAGTAGGTCAAAGTTGAATTGACCATGGAGTAGATCCATCGGTTATGAGTGGTCCTGAAGCTCCTTCATATCGATGGCTCTTTTTAATTCGTGACTTTGGAGCTTATCGACACACCAAACCTCAAATTCCTTGGAGTGCCAAGTCTCCGGACGAAAGGATTTGGTGCCATGTGTGCCCTACCTTTCAACGGTTGATATTTACTCCATCGTTCGTGACTTCAAGAGTCTTCACACTTTGAAGAATCTTGGCCAAGTTCCTCTAGAGTGTCGAGTCCCCAGACTACGAGATCTCTTGTCACGTGGAACAAATGGGTAATTTCTAGAGACGACACATGGAAAGACAGAGAGGACATGTGACCCCTTCAGTGGGTGACACATGTCACGTGTTAATGGACCTATAGGATCTGTGAAACACCTGAATCTAGGTGACATGTGGCACGTTGATCATGGGTCCACATCACCCTAGATGATGTCACTGACTCACTCACTCTGGACTGATAGCCCTATAACATCCCTCAAATCTCACAGTCAAGATCCATCCACATAGATCCATAGATCTATGGTTCTCGTTACTTTGGGAATTCAACATTCAGTAGTTTTGTAATTCAAACTCTTGGTGACTCCCATAGTTGGTCAATGTTGGGCTGACCATTGTCTAAATCTGACGGTGAGGGTCTATCCACGTAGACCCACAGATCTATGATTGTTGTGGCTTTCGTACTTCAGTCTTCATCCTTCGATATTTCCTCTTCTCGTTAACACAACGAATCAAAATTGTTGAAGTGCCACTCTTCGAACAATGGGATCTAGCGACACGTATCCATTCCGATGGATGGTGTTGATTTTCTTCAGAGGATTTTTCTCCCTTACGATGAATATACAAATTTTCTGAACTCGTGAAGACTGAAGTAGTCAAGGGTTTAACACCTACGCTCCTTCTCCAAATCCAATGGTCATGACAGACCTTGGATCCTCCYGAACAGATCTCGTCTGCTCATCATCCAAACAAAAGGATATTCCCTTTTGAGACTTAAATCTCGCTATCCTTCTTGAGCTTTTTCATTTCTAAAAGACTTAGGAACTGGTGCACACTTTGTGCTCTTTCTCCTTAGCTTAACAGACTCATTCTCCCAAGAGACTCAAAATGGTTGGGAGTGTTGACATGCATATGGGAAACTACACCCAAGGTCAACGAACTCACAGTTCATCTACTTAAAATTGAGCCACTACGAGGCTTGAGCATTTACGTGCACAAACCATATAGTTCCTTACTTTCTTAAATACATGACCAGGCAAATATAAAAGGACACAGTCTAATCATCAAGCAAACATGCACATACTTGAAACATTCATAGGATATCCAACTTTAATTTACAGTTATAGTTCAAATATGTAGAATATGAGAGTATGTATCTATTTAATATTGTAGCCAATGAACTGGCTATGGGTGTTCGTCTTTCCACCCAACCATAGGCTCAGAGGCATTCATTCCTAGTGCTCTGGCCACCCCCATTCCAAGCCATGATATCACTAGGGAAATTTATGTCGTTTCTCAGAGATTCTCTCTCTTTCACAACAAACCTGTGAGGTTTATCAGATCCTTCCTCGGCATCAAACTCACAACCTTTATCTTTCCTTCTGCATAGTTGGGTCATGTGCTCCCCTATCTGCATGCACTTTTTTCTGTTGTCTCTCCTACTCTCTATAGAGCCTCACGTGCTCTCTTCCTCTTTTTTGTGTGTCTTATTTTGTCTCTATTTTTTGTATATCCTTTCCCGTGATGGGTCTTGACCTATCATATTACTTCTGTCAGAAGGAAACTCGAGTCAGCCTGGTATGCCAAACCCTATGGTACTTCAGGATGACATTACTCAGTCATACCATGCTTCCATTCATGGGGGTGATTGAGTATTCAACCACCAGTCCTTCCTACATTAACAGATCCCTCTCCTTGGGATACAAAGGGGGTTTATCATTCCCAACAAGGGGAAATTCGAGGTCATTTGACATAATGACCCTCTCGTATAGATTTCCAAGTCTTTCCTCTAGTGATATCATGGCCAGTACTTCAAGACTTCACCCCCACAGTYAGTCATTGGCAATCTAAACAACAATACATTTACATCATTCACATTCCTTAGCATGGTAATCATAATTAACGATTAATTACTAGCTGAGGGAAACATGGTTGTTACAAACTTAGGTTAAAATCTAAAGAAAAATAAAATATATACATATGTAATATGGGATGTATACATACGTCTTCTCGGGTGATCGATGTAGGTCTAGGATTAGGTAGGTAGAGACTTAGGATAGGGTAGTATGTGGCTTAGGTAGAGTGGGTGGGTTAGAACTTAGGTTAAAATCTAAAGAAAAATAAAATATATACATATGTAATATGGGATGTGTTAACACTCCGAAATTTCTTTGGGTTGTATCGAAGAAAACCCCAAGGTAACTATTTCAACCAACTTTAGATTGTATTTTGACCTATACAACCAGAGAGGGCTCTCTCATATGTCTAATGACTGGTAATAACTCAAAGGATTCATCAATAAATGCATAGAGGTCATATTTTGCAATAGGATAGGTTTGTTTTTGTTTTAAAAGGGTTGGTAGGAAAAGCAAGGAAAAGGTACCATTGGGAAATGGAGTCAAGGCCTGAATTTCAATGCTTTTACAGTCAATAGATGGTTGGTTTCTTTCTGTAGATTTGAGTCAAAATAGGTTCTATTATCATCAAATAACTGATATGAAATGAGATATGGAAAGGAGAATAAATCCCACTACACTACAGGAATCAATGGATGAATCTCCAGTGCATATTTAGAAGAAAGGACACAAAGATTAATTACTAAATAGAGCATCAAATGAAGATGAATTATGTAAAATTAACCATTAACACATGGAAAGCATCATCAATGTGAAAGGAGCATCAAAAACCAATTCTAATTTTTCCAGACTTACAAAAAGTTGGGCAATTTGATGAAATTTTTTCCCCAAAGAACATAAGAGACCAAAGATTTTTCAAAACTAAATTTATGCCAAAATTCAAAATTTAGCATGTGACAACATCTAGCTCCAATGGGGATGGCTTCCTCCCTACAAGGTGCCAAATAAAGTATACCGAGTGCCTAATCCATTGGGCTGCTCCCAAACACAACTTTCCAACTGTAACTTATAACCTGCTCTCTTGTTGACCTGAAACCAATCCCACTGAAATCCAAACCTGATCTATTCTACCACAAACTTATTTCACAACTAAACCAAAACCAAACTGAAACTACAAACTAAAAAAAAAAGTTTAAAGAGATGCTCGCCACGCTGAGCTTATTCACACTCCTACCTACTCTAAGTTGTAAGGAATTTTGTTGAATCAAGTAATTTCAGATTTCCAATAAAGCCAATCAGGTATCTTCTCACATAAATTGACTGCTTGATTGTTCTTGAATAGAATTGACCCATGTTGGCCCCTGGGTATGAATTAAGAAAGAATGAAAATAAAAAGGAAAGGAAAATACAAAGTGCGAACTGTGCAGAAGACACATCGACTGAGATTGGGTCAAAGTGGTCAAAGAAGAAGAGAAGAAGGAGCGAAGTACGGGAAAACGAGTCGTTGGACGAGAAGAATCGATAAGAGAGGAAGATGGATCATGGACAACTCACCAAGTGGTAAAATGCATCAATGGATTCTTTAGAGAAATTCGCGGGAAGGAAGGAAAGACAGGATGGTGAAGCTCGAAAAACATGGGTCAAGTTGACCTAGGGTTTTAGACACCTAGGGTTTTGGTATTTACAGTTTCGACACCTAGGTTTTGGCTTAAGGTTGTCGGTGAATCATTGTAATATATAAATAAGAACCCAGATGAGAGAAGAGGGGTTCAATTGGGGTTGGTTGAGATCATAGATTATTTTAGGGGCTAAATTTCGCAAATGGGCTAATTTTCCATGGTTTTTCCGAAAAAAAGATTCGCTAATTTCCATTTTTTCTAAAACCGATTCGCCCAAATTCCGTAGAATAAAATTATTTTACCTCTAAAATCGCAAATATTTGATAGAAGTTATATTAAATCCTTATAAATTTGAATATTTTTACAAAACTATCGCCAAACATTTTACATTTTGCATATTAAGGACTAGTAAGATTAGCCCATGTTTCTACATTTTAATATAAATTTCCATCCTTAAAATTATCCCTGGTTGAGAGTTCATTATTATTGAGTGATTTTTTCTATGAAGAGAGAGAAGTGTTGAGTGTGAGAGCATTCTGGTATTGTAATATCTTCAGTTGGGTGCAAATATCAACCCTGCAGCTTAGTGCATAGGGAGGGGAGGGAAGAAGAGAAAGAGAGAGAGATATGCAAGCTAAGAGTGCAAATAGAAATATATTCTTTCACATAATATAAAGAAATGCAGTTCTGTGGACGTAGCCCTAGGGAGAGGGTCAACCATGTATATCTTGTTGTTCTGTATGATTGATGTTATGTTCTTTACTTCTATTGCTCTCTTGATATGTTATTATGCTAGATATGAGATATAACTGTGTGAAGTGGGTTTATGCTTGGTAGGAATAGTTAGATCTCAGTGTTGTTGTTCTTTTGGGATCCAATGAATTTTCTCTTGTTGTAGACACATGTGTCCCACAACCCCCTATTGCTACTTCAGGTGAGACAAAATCTGCTTCGCAGGTGTTGCCGAAATGGCCAGTATTTAGGGCTTGTTGGTGTGTTGTTAGAGATGAACCTCGGGTCTGCCCCTGTGCCAACAAATGGTTCTGTTGTCGAGACTGGAATCTTCTTGAGGGAATGTCAAGGTGGTTTCCATCGAAGACAGAGATTCAGAAGTGGATAGAAGAAATGGAAAAGGACTTCGCAGAAGCCCAGAATAAGAACCCTAAGCTTAGTATAGAAGACTGGTTGGGAAGGTATATCTTTACTGATATACACAAGATTTTCTTTGGAGGAATTCATAAGGAGCTATACGAGTGGTTATCTAGATTAGAAGATACCGAGTTTGAGATCAGATCTAGACCACCTGTGGTTTGGATGGTTGTGTTGATCAAGAAGGTCAAAAGAGTTGATAACGTTGTGTCAAGAGTAGTATATCACTGGTTCGATAGCACCATTGGAGGGTACATCACCGAGTTTTCTATTGACAGAGTTGAGTCGTATATCCAAGCAGAGAGATATTTCTTTAAAGGGCCTAGAGGAAAATGTTTACACTTATTAAAGTAGAATATCAATATGCTATTGCATGAGAAGAACATCTTGAAGGTACAGTAGTTGATCAGATTAAAATACTAATGTTAAAGAATTCAGATAGTGACAACAACACAGAGGTTATTCATACGCACAGTGGAAGGATATTCAGAGAGGTCCATTTGGTGAACTTGTTTGAGCAGATTCATGAACCACTATAGGACAAAGTGTTCTACAATGGAGAATAAGAAAAGCTATTGAACGAGGAACATTCAGGGTCTGTTGGGCCAGAGGAAAAGAAGACTAAAGAACATCGCCGAGAAGAATCAGAAACTTCAGGAACTGCTCAAGCTGTTGAAGTAAGTACTATCACTCCTCATGTTGTTTTAGCATCATTAAGTAACCAGAGTAGTCAGAGTCACAAGAGAACTCAAAGCACTATTACCAACAATTTAGTACCTACTCAGTCAGAAAACCTAGGAAGATCTATGGCATATGAAATGAGGTTACCTAATTTTAGGGAGATGGATCTGAAGATCCTGATCAACACTAGTTCCTATGTGAAGTTGTTTGGAGTATTAAAAATGTCACTGACGAAACAGTTAAGCGAGCTCAGTTTAGTACTACCTTGAGAGACCACGCACTGAGATGGTACATGAAATTTGTCCAAGGAGTTGCACAGCTAAAACCACTAAATGCAATTAAGTTTGCATTGATTGTCGAGTTCAAGAAACCCAATTCGGAGTCAAAATGCATTACAGAACTAAAAGAAATCAATCAGAAAGTAGTTGAACATGTTTGGGATTTTGATCATAGGTTTAAGACCTTGACATGCCGATTGAGTTTTCAAATCCCAGACGAGTAGAACAAGGAATGGTTCATTGTTTCCCTCCTACCACACATCAAAGTCCCTCTAATGAAACAGAAGGTTGCTTCGTAGGATGAGGCACTAGAAATTTCCATGAAACTAGAATCAACCCCCATGGGAGAATCCATCTCAGGTATGAGTCAAATTTTGAGTCAGTTGACTAGCTTGTCTCTGCAGGTCAAAGATATGAAGAAAGATAAGGGAAAATATAAGAGAGAATACATCTGGTGTATCAGATGCAAATCAGAAGGTCATGATAAGGATAATTGTCCCCTATTCCATGAGTACTTGGCCTCTGGATCTTCGAGCCCCTTGAAGAAGGTTACTCTACCTTGGTGCGAGGTATGTAGAAATAGACATCGCCCTGGTGAATTCTACTACATGAAAAAATATGTCTAGACACCTACCAATTTTTACTACACATTCTATAAATCTATGGGGCATGATGAAAAATACTGTAGGTATTATGATCTCTTGCATGAAAGGTCAAGGGATACTTATATGATTCAAGGTGAAGTACAACAGGAAGGAAATACTACGTAATATAATTCCCCAGCAAGAGGAAACTTTAACCCTTGTGGTGGATTCAAAGGAAGAGGATGAGAAGGAGGCATGGGTGGAGGTCAAGGTCATATCATCTTTTATAACTGCACACATCCAGGACACCTCACAAGGGACTGTCAAAACCCTTGTACCACTTGCAGCTATTGCAATTAATTTGAACATGTCATAGAAGATTGTCCTACGTTGTTAGCCAAGCTTCAGGAGAGATGAGGAGGAAACCAACAAGTACAACTAATATCAGCAAAACCTTGTGGAGAGGACCCAAGAGTCATTGTAATCACTAGAGGAGGTGTTGTTATAGGCAAAGATAGAGTTACCCCAGGAAAGACAATAGAAGAATCAAGGGTCGGAAAAGATGCAAAGAAGGCACAAGTGTTTGATGCAAGGAAGGAAAAGAAAACATTTGAGGAGGCAAGAAAAGAATTTGGAAGAGATCAAGCTTCTTCATCAAAGACACAACCAAAATTAAGAGAATGTGGAATGCCTCTATAATTTGATCAGTCTGCTTCACGCGGAGAAGGAAAAGAGGTAAGCAAACTTATGGAATTCTTATGTACTTGCATTAACTTGATTAATGATGAAAACGCTATACAAGAGCTATAGAATTTGATCAAACAATATGATATAGGCAGGATAGATCCCCTGATGAATAGAGAAGTACATCAAGTATCCAAAAAGAGAAGGACAAATAAGGAACTACACCTAAATGCTCAGATTGGAGATTATGATATAGATTATGTGGTCCTCAACTTAGGGTCATAATTCAATGTTATGAAGAAGTAGACCCGAGCCATGATGGGAAAACCTAAGCTGATTTACTCCCCTATCAGGCTCAGGATGGCTATTAAACAGGAAGTAAGCCCCTTTGGAAGGCTGGAGCATGTCCTTGTGGACATCGATGGGGTAAGGACGTTTACATACTTCAAGGTGATTGAGATAGTTGATGATAGTTGTCCTTATCCTGTGTTGTTAGGAATTGATTGGTCTTTCAATAATTCTATTGTGGTTGATTTAAAGAAAAGAAGAATGACATTTGAAGGTGATGGCCTTAGGGTCATTGCCCCTCTAGATCCTAATGAAGGTCGCAGATATACAAAACCCATCAGAGAAGAAGATCGTGCTTATGAACTTGAGAATATATATAAATTGATAGCAATACAACATGATTACATTAATCCTACAATGGATAGGAATTTAAGTTGGCAAAGTGACAGTGCACGCTCATCAGACTCGGAGGAAGCGCTAGAGAATTGGTAGAACAAAATGTATGAAGTCTCCACGTGGATATGTGCTAGATTGTCCTGGAAATTCATTGGATTGGAATAGAAGTAAGTAATCTACCCACCTTTGATGGTTTAAATAATCTCGAAGCTTTCTTGTTGGAATTTGAAGAAATTGTACCAGTACAACAAAGGTTGTTGGCACTGGACAAGGCCTTGAAATAAACTCTAGCAAGATGGTGGGGGATACATAAAAATAACATCGTGGACTGGGTGTAATGTCACACTTTGATGACAACACGTTTTTTAAAACAAATAGGAGGATTTGAATTTAGATACATGGGTCAAACCTGTCCGAAAGACCATGTGCGAAGTTGCGAGGAAGCCTGGAGCAACCTTCCTCAAGAGAAGTGGGTGCACAGATTCATTAACACCTTCGAAACAACCCCCATCAATTGGTATCTTAAAGCAGAACTGTGTCTCACCACTGCAGATTGGAATGGTATGACTCAGAACTTTATAGCTACATTTTTATTTGAAAGTCAATACCCWATAGTAGATCAAGCATTACAAGTTGTAAAATAGAGGATCTTCAAGGAGGCACCTACCCACCCTTTTGAGAAAGAAGAGGATGCATGGACTGCACCTCTTCATAAATTGCAAGGTTGTTACAATATCAATTTTGATGAAGAYGATGATCCTAGGAACCTGAAAATTGTGGAAACAGAAGGACRGAGAGACATAGAAGGATCAGGAGTCGAACTACCTTTTATTGGACAGCCAATCAAAATCAAGAGAGTTAACATTGGAACAGAACAAGCACCTAAGCTTGCAAACGCTGGAGATTATTGGGATGATTCCATTATTGACAAGATCAAAGAATTACTGCATGAATACCAGGAATTTCTTCCAACCAAGCTCACTGATATGAAAGGCTTTAAAGGGCCCATGGGAGAGATGAAAATCCCCTTGAAACTAGATGCTAGTCCAGTCAAGAAGAGACCCTACAGATTGAATCCCAAATATAAGGAGAAAGTTAAGATTGAGCTAGACAGAATATTGGAAGCAGGAATCATAGAACCTGTTGAAGAGTCAGAATGGATTATCCCTATGGTGGTTCAAGATAAGAAAATAGGAGAGATTGGAATCTGTTTAGACTTGAGGAAACATAATGATGCATGTCTACATGATCCATTCCCTACACCGTTTACTGAAAAAGTGTTAGATAATGTGGGAGGATAGGAAGTTTACTCCTTCACAGATGGATTTTCAGGTTATCACCAGATCAGGGTTGCCAAGGAAGATCGCCATAAGACCACATTTGCAACATAATGGGGATCCTACTAGTACACAGTGATGCATTTTGGATTGAAGAATGCACCAGCCATATTTTCTAGGGTGGTGGTTGAAGCATTCGAGTTCTTACATAAATTTCTCGAATCATATTTTGATGATTGGAATGTTTTTAGCTTATTACAAAATCATATTGAATGTTTAAGAATAATGTTGGATAAGTGCAAGCAATGTCAAATTTCCCTGAACTTGAAGAAGTTCATCTTCTTTCCACCCTTTGGAGTGCTGCTAGGCCATATTGTGTGTAAGCAGGGATTGTTGGTAGATCCATCTAAGATCGCCATTATTGTTGATCTACCCCCTCCTACTTCAGTTAGACAATTGTGCACCATGCTGGGACATACAGGATACTACATGAAGTTCATTAAGGGCTATGCACAGATTAAAACACCCACATAGACGCTTTTGAAAAAATATTGTCAATTTCAATGGACAGAAGAGTGCCAACAAAGCTTCGACACATTGAAACAAAAAATGGTTACTGCGCCCATTCTGGTTTTCCCGGATTGGAGTAAGGAATTTCATGTGCATGTTGATGCATCCTCTATTGCATTGGTATTTGTGCTATCACAACCAGGAGCAAGAGATATTGACCACCCATTAGCCTTTGCTAGCAGGAAGCTCTCTACAGTTGAGATAAATTACACCACTACTGAGAGAGAAGGTTTATCCATGGTGTATGTGCTGCAGAAATTTCGTGGCTACTTGTTGGGAGGACACTTTAAGATGTTCATTGATCACTCTACGTTGAAATACCTAGTCCACAAGCCATTGTTGGGGGGAATAATATGCAGATGGATTATGTTATTTCATGAATATGATTTTGAGATCATGGTCAAGACAGGGAGAATGAACAAGGGACCTGATCATTTGTCTAGATTAGAGCATGTAGAGGAACCTAATAGTCTAGAGGATACACAATTGTTGGCTATAAGGAAGGTTGATGATCACTTCGTCGAGATAGTTCAGTTCCTATGAATAGGAATGGCACTGCACGAATATACAATCATTCAGAAGAAACAATCGGTCGTCTGAGTTACAAATTTTTCACTGATAGTTGGACAGCTATATAAGATGGGATCTAATGAGATTATGAGGATATGTGTTATGGAGGCAGAAATACCACTGATTCTAGAAGAATCACATGAAGGCATCATAGGAGGAAACTACGCAGGAAAAGAAACAACGCAAAATATTCTTAGAGTTGGCCTTTGGTGGCCCACTTTACACAAGGATGCTAAGGACTACTATAGAGCCTGCGATGTATGCCAACGAGTGGGGAAACCTTCCATAAGAGATGATATGCCTTTAGCACCACAGATAACCTTACATGCATTTGAGAAATGGGCCATTGATTTCATGGGACCTATCAACCCACCAGGGAAGCGCACATGATCAAGATACATAATCAATGCGACATAATATTTGACCAAATGGGAAGAAGCAAGAGCAATTAAGGACTGTAGTGCAACTATAGCTGCATGGTTAATATTTGATGATATCATAACCAGATTTGGATGCCTGAAGATCCTTATGAGCGATCAAGGTGCACATTTTATCAATAAGACCATTGAAGCCTTGACTCAGGAATATGTAGTTCATCATTATAATACCACTCCATATCACCCACAAGCGAACGGTACAGTCGAATCATTCAATAATATCTTGGAGACAACACTGACAAATATTTGCAGTGTGAACAAGGATGATTGGGACTTGAGATTACCAGTAGTGTTATGGGCCTCTAGAATCACTTCCAAGAAGTTGACAATGTAGACCCCCCTTAAGTTGGTTATGGTCTTGAAGTAGTTTTCCCTATGGAATATCTGGTTCCTAGTCTAAGAATTGCAGCATTCACAGATATGGATTATATTGGCATTGCTTAAGAGAGGCTTTCACAGTTGGACAAACTAGAGGAAGACAAGTTTATTATAGGATTCCACTAACAGGTACAGAAGGAAAGAGAAAATTACTATCACGATAGACACATCAAGAAGAAAGAATTCAAGCAAGGAGATATAGTCTTGGTATACGATAGCAAGTTCATGAAGCATCCAAGCAAGTTCAAGACACATTGGCTTGGGATGTATGAGGTTTCCTATGTCATGGAAGGAGGAGTTGCGCAGTTGAAGACCTTGAATGGAGAATGGAAGGAAGGTTTGGTGAATGGGAGATGGGTCAAATTGTACTACAAAAACCAGCTGCCTTGAAACTCTCAATAAGAGAAGAAGGAAAAGGGTCCAGGTACCAGGTGAAGTTGAAACTGGGTACCAGACACAGAAGAGATAGTCTGCACATGATGAGGAAGGATAGAGAGGAAATCACAGGTTGCTCCGTGCAGTCTAAAGTCGGAGTGAAACAAAAAGTTCATACCTACAATGCCTCGAGACGAGTCACAGGTGAGTTTTGGGGGTTGTTGGCCCCTGGGTATGAATTATTAAAGAAAGAAAAGAAAAGGAAAGGAAAAGATGAAGTGTGAACTACACAGAAGACACATCGACTGAGATTGGGTAGAAGTGGTCAAGGAAGCAGAGAAGAAGGAGCGAAGTACAGGAAAATGATTTGTTGGATGAGAATATCGAGGAGAACAGATAAGCAAGGAAGATGAATCGTGGACAACTCAGAAAGTGGAAAAATCCATCAATGGATGCTTTAGATCACTTCATAGGAAGGAAGGAAAGATAGGCTGGTGAAGCCTGGAAAACGTGGGTCAAGTTGACCTAGGGTTTTAGACACCTAGGGTTTTGGTATTTAGGGTTTTGACACATAGGTTTCGGCCTAAGGTTGTCGGTGAATCATTGTAATAATAACCTATATGAGGGGTTCAGTTGGGGTTGGTTGAGAGTTCATTATTATTGAGTGATCATTGTTGTGAAGAGAGAGAAGTGTTGAGTGTGAGAGCCTTCTGGTATTGTAATATCTTCATCTGGGTGTGAAGATCAACCCTACAGCTGGGTGCACAAGGAGGGGAGAGAAGAAGAGAAAGAGAGAGAGATCTGCAAGATAAGAGCGTAGATAGAACTATATGCTTTCACATAATATCAATAAATGTAGTTCTATGGATGTATCCCTAGGGAGAGGTTGAACCATGTATATCTTGTTGTTATGTGTGATTGATGTTATGTTCTTTACTTATGTTACTCTGTTGATATGTTATCATGCTATATCTGAGATATAACTATGCGAAGTGGGTTTATGCTTTGTAGGAATGGTTATATCTCGGTGTTGTTGTTATTTTGGGATCCACTACATTTCCTCTGGTTGTAGACACCTGTGTCCTACAACCCCCTATTGCTACTTCGGGTGAGACTACATCTGCTTCGCAGGTATTACCGAAAGGGCCATTAGTTAGGGATTTTTGGTGCGTTGTTAGATCTAATCCTCGGTTCTACCCCTGTGCCAACAACCCCGGAACATGTGATGACAAGGGTAACTTATAATACTTGTGTTTCTCATAGAGGTGACATGGCTTTGAATTTAAATTGAAGAATCCAACCATATATTCATCTATAGGGTCATACAAATCATGGATGTTTCGTTGATTCCCAAAGGAGTCTACAATTTGGTTATCATGCATGGATTGTTCATGTGTATCTTCTACTTTCAAATACTTCTTCAGGTGTGGATTGTCAAACACATTTCCATAAACAAAACATTTTTCAATCTTGACATCTAAAGGCAGTTGCAAAGGATCTTCAAAAGACAAGATTTGATAATGAAAGTCTTGGGAATGAATTTGACCCTCTAAGGCTTCAAGATCATTATCAAGTTTTTCAACAAACTCTTCTAAGAAACTGACCTTATCTTTAGAAGAAAATTTACATGACTTCAAATACATGGGTAAAAAATTTGAGAAATCCTCTTCGATTTGATCATCATCAAACATGTCAAAATATTATTTAAAACCCTCAACAGAAACAAGATTGGCTACTAACTCTGGTTTTTCCATCCATGTTTCCAAGAAGACAATCCAAAAATTTGTTATAGATCTAATAGACCTAACAGACAAACCTTCATCCCAACCTTTACACTTTCCTTGGAACGAATCATAAAATAGTCTAAGGAAAACATCTTCTTGTTTGACTCTAAGATGCCCAGTGAAGTCATGAAAATTAGATATATGTTTCAAATTCAAACTCAAATCCTCACCATTAAATTTTGGACCATTTCTTAAAAAATATTCATCCTTGGGTAAAGGATTTGGGAAACCATGAATCTGTGAAAAGTTGAAACATGCATACCTCGAAACAATGGTAGCAACATCTGAGTTCTTCATCAATTCCAATGGAGTCACTAGTACCTTTGTTGGCCCTTTGATATGGAAGCAAGCGAAGATTAAGGAAGAAAAGGAAAAATGTGAACTGTGTGGAAGACACAGTGACTGATATTGGGTCAAAGTGAGAAGAAGAGCGGAAAAGTCGGTGTGAAGTAAGAGAAATAAGGTTGTCGGACAAGAAGATTGAGGATGACAGATCCAAAAGGAAGTCAGATTGTGGACAAATCAGCAAGCGGAAAAAGCTATTGTTGGATGCTTTGGAGCACTGCGTGACAAGGAAGGAAAGACAGGTTGGCAAATCCCTGAAAATGTGGATCAATTTGACCTAGGATTTTAGATACCTAGGGTTTTTGTATCTAGGGTTTTGACCTAAGGGTGTCCAATAACTATTGTAATGTATAAATAGAGGTCTAAAGGACCTGGGACGGGTTGTTGGTATTGTTGGTGCTAGATTGGTCAAGAGTTCATTGTTCTTGTGTGATCGAGTGAGTACTATTGTGTGAGAAGGAAGTGTTGAGTGAGATATCCTTTTGGTATTGTAAGATCTTCAGCTGGGTGTGAATATCAACCCTACAACTGGGTGCGCAGGGAGGGGAGAGATAGAGAGGAGAAGAGAGAAGATCTGCTAGTTGAGAGCGCAGACAAGAACTGTATGCTTCATTTTAATATATTATAAGAACAGTTCCATGGACATAGCCCTAGGGAGAGGGTGAACCACGTATATCTTGTGTTGTGTGTGATTGATGTTATGTTCTTTGTCATTTGATATGTTTCTATTGTGATATTGAGTATATCTGAATTATAACTTGCACAGTAGGTTTAAGGAAGATAAATAATACTAGGTGACTGTGTATTGTTGTTGTGAATCCATTCTGAATTCCCTCTGGTTGTAGACACTTGTGTCCTACAACCCCCTATAGATACTTTGGGTGAGAATGAATCTTCTTCACAGGTGTTGCCAAAAGGGTCAGTAGTTAGGGCTTGTTGGTGCGCTCTTGGAGTTGAACCCTAGGTCTTCCCCTATGCCAACAAATGGTTCCGTTGATGGGACAAGAATCTTCTTGAGGGAATGTCAAGGTGGTTTCCATTGAAGACAAAGATTCATAAGTGGATAGAATATCAAGAAAAGGTCTTCGTTGAAGCCTAGAACAAGAACCCTAATCTTAGTATAGAGGATTGGCTGGAAAGATATATCTTTACTGATATACATGATATTTTCTTTGGAGGAATCCATAGGGAGTTATACGAGTGGCTAGTTAGGTTAGCAGATACCCAATTTGAGATCAGATCTATGCCACCTGTGGTTTGAATGTCGACGCTAATCAAGAAGGTCAAGAGAGTTTATAACGTCATGGCAAGAGTAGTAGATCATTGGTTTGATAGTACCATTGGAGGGTATATCACTAAGTTTGTTGTAGACAAAGTATAATCGTATAGCCAAGTAGAGAGATATTTCTTTAAGGGACCTAGAGGGAAATTTTTACATTTTCTAAATATGAAGATCAAAATGTTATTGCATGAGAAGAACATCTTGAAGATACAGTAGTTTTTTGGATTGAAGAGCTAATGTTCAAGAACTCAGACAGTGATAGGGACATAGAGGTTGGACATACGCATAGTGGGAGAGTGTTCAGAGAAGTTCCACTCGCGAACCTATTTAAGAAGAACTATGGGGACGAGGGTTTCTACAGTGGAGAAGAGGCATATTTGATAGAAAAAGACCATTCAGAATCCTCTAGGATAGAGGAACCTCGCCGAGAAGAGCCAAAAACTTCAGGAACTACACCAACTATCAAAGTAAGTACTATTAATCCTATTTTTGTTTCAGAAACATTAAGCAATTAGAGTAATAAAAGTCACCAGAGTGCTCAGAGCATTGTTACTAGTATTCTGCCACATACTAAGTCAGGAAACCTAGGAAGATCTATGGTATATGAGATGAGGTTACCCACCTTCATAGGAGATGGATCTGAAGATCCTAATCAACATTGGTTTCTATGTGAAGCCATATGGAGTATTAATAACATCACCGATGAAGCTGTCAAACGAGCTCAATTTAGTACTACCCTAAGAGACCGCGCACCGAGCTAGTACATGAATTTTTTTAAGGGAATTGCCCATCCTAAACTGTTGAATGAGATCAAGAACGCGTTGATTTCTGAATTCAAGAAACCCAAGTCGGAGTCACAGTGCATTATAGAACTGAAATAAATCAAGCAGAGAATAGCTGAACCTGTATGGGAATTCGATCAAAGGTTTAAAACCTTGATGGGCCACTTGAGTTTCCAGATCCCATATGAGCAGAATAAGGAATGGTTCATTGTTTCCCTCTTGCCACACATCAGAGTTCTTCTGATGCAACAAAAGATTACTTCGCAATATGAGGCACTATAAATCACCATGAAATTAGAATCATCCCCGATGGGAGAATCCAACTTAGGTATGACTCAAATCTTGAGTCAGCTAACTAGTCTATCACTACAGGTCAAAGATATGAAGAAATACAAGGGAAAATATAAAAGAGAAGACATATGGTGTATTAGATGCAAATAAGAAGGCCATGAAAAGGAGAATTGTCCCCTATTCCATGAATACTTGGCCTCTGAAGCTCTGAGCTCCTTGAAGCAAGTTACCCTACCCTGGTGTGAGGTATGTAGAAATCGACATCACCCTGGTGAATGTTACTATCTGCAAAAATATCTCCAGACACCCACAAATCTGTATTGCACGTTCTGTAAGTCGGTAAGACATGATGATAGGGATTTTAGGTCTTATGATCTCATGCATGAAAGGTCGAGGGATATATACAAAATTCAAGGCAAAGTACAACAAGAAGGAATCATTGCGCAGTATAAATCCCCTGGGAGAGGAAACTTCAACCCTTGTGGTGGATTCCGAGGAAGAGGAAGAGGAGGTGGTATGGGTCGAGGTTGAGTACAGATAATCTATTATAACTGTGTACATCCAGGACACCTGGAAAGGGACTGTCAGAACCCTTGTACCACTTGTAGCTATTGCAACTCCTTCGAGCATGTTATCGAGGAATTTCCAACATTGTTGGCTAAACTTTAGGAGAAACGGGGACCTCAACAGAACCCACAAATACAACTAATCAAAGAAAAACCTTGTGGACCAGATCCTAGATTCATTGTTATCACTAGAGGAGGTGTTGTTATAGGAGAAGATAGAGTGATCCAAGGAAATACTACAGAAGAATCAGGAGTCAGGAAAGCTACAGAGAAGACACAAGTGTTTGATGCAAAGAAAGAAAGACAAATCTTTGAGGAGACAAGAAAAGAATTCGAGAGAGACCAAGGCTCTTCATCGAAGACACGACCAAAAGTAAGAGAATGTGGAATGCCTCTAGAATTTGATCAGTATTCTTCACCTGGAGATGGAAAAGAGGTGAGTAAACTTGTCAGTTTCTTGTATACGTTTATAGAGCTAATTGGAGATGATAAAGCTATACAAGAACTACAAAATTTGGTCAGAAAGTATGAGATAGGAAGGGAAGATCCTTTACTGAATAAAGAAATACATCAACTATCCAAGAAGAGAAGAAAAAATAAATAACTACACCTTAATGCTCAGATTGGAGAGTATTATATAGACTATGTGGTCCTCGATTTAGGGTCAGAGGTCAATGTCATGACGAAGTAAACCTGGGCACTGATGGAAAAACCTAAGTTGATCTATTCCCCTATCAGGCTTAAGATGGCTAACCAACAGACAATAAGCCCCTTTGGCAGATTGGAACATGTCCCTATGGACATCGACGGAGTAAGGATGTTTGCAGACTTCGAGGTGATTGAGATAGTTGATGATAGTTGTCCTTACCCTGCGTTGTTAGGAATTGATTGGGATTTCAATAGTTCCACTATGGTTGATTTAAAGAAAATAAAAATGGCGTTTGAAGGAGATGGCCTTAGGGTCATCACACCTTTAGATCCCGATGAAGGTCAGAGTTACACAAAACCCATTAGAGAAGAAGACCACACATATGAACTAGAAAACATATACAAATTAACAGTCAGACAACCGGACTACATTAATCCTATGGCAGATGGGAAATTGAGTTGGCGAAGTGACAACGCATGTTCATCAGATTCATAAGAAGCACTGGAGAACTAGAAGAACAAAATGTACGAAGTATATACAAGGAGATGTGTTATATTAACCTGAAAAGTTCGCTAGATCGACACAACAATAAGTAACTTTCCCACCTTTGACAGTCTGAATCATTTAGAAGAATTCTTGGTGAACTTTGAAGAAATTGTACCAACACAAAAAATATTGTTGCCAATGGATGAGGCCATGAAATCAACTCCAGTGAGATGGTGGGGGACACACAAAAATAATATTATAGACTGGGTACAATGTCGCACTTTGATGACAGGGCGATTTTCAGAGCAAGTAGAAAGATGAAAAGTTAGATACATAGGTCGAAGCTATCTAAAGGACCATGTGCAAAGTTGTGAGGAAACCTGGAGAAACATCCCTCAAGAAGAGTGCACAAATTCATAAACAAGATGGACACAACCCCTGTCAACTGGTACCTACAAGCATAATTTTGCCTCATCACTACAGATTGGGAAGATATGACCCAGAACTTTGTAACTACCTTTTTGTTTGAACGCCAATATCCTACAGTAGATCAAGCATTACAAGTTATAAGATAGAAAGTGTTCGAGGAGGGACCTAGCCTCCTTTTGGAGCAAGAAGAGGATGAATGGGCTGCGCCCCTTCAGAAGTTGCAAGGCTATTACAATATCAATGCAGTCGAAGACGATGATCCAAGGAATGTGAACATCACTGAAACATAAGGCCAAAGAGAGATAGAAGGACCAGGAGTTGAACTACCTTTCATTGGACAACTGATTGAGATCAAGAAAGTCAAAATTGTAATAGAGAAGACACCAAAACTTGCAAATGTTGGAGATTATTGGGATGTTGCCATTATTGATAAGATCACAGAGTTGCTACATGAGTATTAGGGATTTTTTCCAACCAAGTTCACATATATGAAGGGTATTAAAGGGCCTATGGGGGAGATGAGTATCCCTTTGAAACCAGATGCCAGGCCAGTTAAACAGAGATCTTTCATATTGAACCCTAAATATAAGGAGAAAGTGAAAATTGAGCTCAACAGAATGTTGGAAGCAGGAATCATAGAACTTGTTGAAGAGTCAGAATGGATTATCCCTATGGTGCTACAAGACAAAAAGACAGGAGAGATTAGGATCTGCGTAGATCTCAGGAAGTTGAATGATGTTTGTTTGCATGACCCATTCCCTACACCATTTATTGACAAAGTGTTAGACAATGTAGGATGACAGGAGGTATATTATTTTACAGATAGATTTCCAGGATACCATCAGATCCAGATTGCCAAGGAAGATTGCCACAAGACCACATTTGCAACATAATGGGGATCATAATAGTATACAGTGATGCCATTTGGCTTGAAGAATGCACCAACCATCTTTTCCAGGGTGGTGATCGAAGCGTTTAGGGAGTTTTTACATAAACTCCTGGAAGCATATTTTGATGATTGGATTGTTTTTAGCATTTTGCATAATCATATTGAATGTTTAAGACTAATTTTGGATGAGTGCAGGTAGAGTCAGCTTGCCTTAAACCTGAAGAAGTGCATCTTATTTTCACCCTTCAGAGTGTTGCTAGGTCATATTGTGTGTAAGAAGGTATTTTTGGTAGATCCATCCAAGATTTCCATTATAGTCGATCTACCCCCTCCTACTTCAGTCAAACAGCTGCACACTATGCTAGGATACATTGGATACTACAAGAAGTTCATTAAGGGCTATGTACAGATTACAACACCCATGGAGAAGCTTTTGAAGAAATCCTGCCAGTTTCATTAGACAGAAGTGTTGTTCCCGAGTTTATACTTTAAGGCTCTAAACTATATTTTCAAGGCATCTGAAAAGATAGAGGAAGTTGAGGACAAAAAAAACAATGATTAAAGGTGAGGACTATAGTTGGTTTCTCAACTGTCTCTATCAAAATTCTCAGTTTTCCTAAGTGTTGATATCTCTCTCATTTTTTTCCCATCAACATTCTAATTCAACCAGGTTATTTGTTGTTTGTAAGATAGTGTTAAATAAATTTAGAGCGATGTTGGTTTGATCTGAAAGACCGGGTTCGATGTTAGGCTGCCTTGAAAATGGTACTGTCATGAAGGATAAAGGTAAAGGAGATATAATTCTTTGTTTTCTTTTTAGGCTTCGTTATTTCTATTTCACAATGCAAAGAGAGTGATTTTAAAACATGAATTAATAAGATGACTAAATTGTAGGTCGTTTCTTGTATCTGAGTTAAATTTAAAGGAAAGGAAACATGCATGATATGAGGAAAAACATAAATATATTAACAAGGTGAGGCATCAATTTAAGAGGAATCTCATGTTGTAATAGAAGACTATGAAACAAGAAAAATATTAATGAAGCATATGATATTGAAATCTAAACATTTTAAGGTCTTGTATCTGCTAATAACTGATACAGAGGAAAAATTGTAAATGATTTAAATAACAAGAAAAATAATTTCCATAGTAGAGGTTGTACTAAATTGTGGCCAAGAATTCATCAATAAGATATATGAAAGAAAGATGAAAAGACAGGGGAACACATAACTCAGACTTGACAAAATATGGAAGCTTCAATCTGCATTTCTATTAATTCAAAGTCTCTTTCAAATCACTTCGTCACAATGCCTTTTTAGAGAAAGAAAAAAAAATCCTTTCTTTAGTCTTCTCTCCTTGTATTTATACAAGGTCATCAATACTTGATGGTTAGCAATCTCCTAATTTTTAGGAGAAAAATGGTTACAAAAATGCAACCTTAACCATTGCATGATTAATTTTTTTTGGTCTATCATTTCAATAGTATAAGCTTTCAAATGATACTTCACTGTTTAGTTGAAGTCTCTCCCTCCTTTGATGTTATACATTCAATACATTTCTCCAGAAAATGAACAAAAGTTCTAGGAGGTGTCGAAAGATCCTTAGTTTCAAACAGATAAAACTTTCTTTGGACCTTTGGAAACTGGTCTTCAAAACCTTTATCAGCAAACCTGATCACTTGCAACTTTAAATTAGGTTGTACCAGCCATCCGTCTATTAGGTTGGCATTGATTTCCTTCAATTGTGAAATTTCCACCTGAATCTCCTTCAAGTCCTCTTTGCAGTTCAACTGTTGTTTCACAATGTTTATCTACCCTAGTGGCTCAGAGAAATCATTTATTTCAATACCTAACATTTTCTTATCCAAAGCATCAAAGATTCCCTCACAGTCGTCTTTGATTTCTTTAATTGTCTTCTTGTTTTAGGATATGTTTGTTTCCCATACCTTGAGCATGATGTATCCTCTTATCTGTTCTGTGACAGAAAGCTTTAGATTTTTTGACATCTCTCTGTTTCCTAAACATGCAATTGCTTTCTGGAAGATATCCCTTGCTGCTTTAGACTCCTTTTCCAATAAAATAATATTATCAAGGGATTTGCTTACCTCTTGAAAGTAATTCTAGATGATCTCTATTTTGGAGATCATTTTTTGTTGCTCGACTTCTATCTTTGTATGTGCTTCCAGCGAGAGGGTCTGGAAAGCCTTTAAGTCTACAACACGGCCTTTTGTCAAATTTAAATTAGCCTCTAACTTCTTTACAAGCTTCTTTTTCTGAGTAACCTGCACCTAAATTGCTTGTATCCTCTGGTTCATTTCATCCAGGCTTGTTTTGAGTGATTGAATTTCTTGCCTTTCACCAGCTCTGACCTGCTCCAAGCTTTTATTCACCTCTTCTCTAATGTTTTTCTCAGCATTCTTTAATTGGTCTTGCAATTGAGTTATTGTGTGGTTACTCTTATTTATCCTTGTTCTCATGTTCTCCATAGTAAAAAGGTTTGTTGTTTCCATGGCTCCCATGGAGCCTGCTACCTCTATAGAGAAATCCTCCTCCTCTAAATTCTGGCCATCTACCAAGACCCTATGCTTCTTCACCATATCCCCCTCTCTCATATACATCTCTTTCTTTAGAACAAATTTCCTCTTTTTGCTGAAAAATAATCAGAAGGAGGGATCTCATCTCTAGAGATAGGGGTGAGATCACCAACATATATGGCNCAAGACCCTATGCTTCTTCACCATATCCCCCTCTCTCATATACATCTCTTTCTTTAGAACAAATTTCCTCTTTTTGCTGAAAAATAATCAGAAGGAGGGATCTCATCTCTAGAGATAGGGGTGAGATCACCAACATATATGGCCCCCATTCGAGGGAGTCCAAAGGTGGACTGTAAAGGGGTTAAGGAATTTATGGAACTTCCTATATCTGTAGATATTGTTTCTCCTATGGACTTAGTTAAATTGACATCAACAATAGGTGATGAAGGGGGAGTGGATTTACTGGACTCGGGAGGTGTCCCAGACCTCCTCTTTGTTTTTGGCTCTAGATTTTCTGTCTGTAAGGCCTCTTCATTTTTTGAAGACCTTTTAGTCTCTTGTGTAATTTCCTTGGGGTTGAATTTATCCCGTGTTTCTTGTTCTAGGCTTGGAGGAGTATCCTCTTGTTCCTGAGAAAGAGTGATTGCTTCTCCTTGCAGTACTTTAGGCAGACCACTCCGTCTATGCTTCTGGAAGGTCTGAAAACTAGCTTACAAATCAGACAGAAGTGTCTGTACCCTCTCTAACACCTCCTCATAGGTCCTAGTCCCTTTGAATAGGTCATCACAAGGGGACTTCTCATGTTCATAAGCCTTCATATTACAGTGGGCCATGTGTTTTCCCACTAACTAGTAAGGATCGTGCTTCCTGTGCTCGAGGCCTACCAATTTGACCTCCTCCAGTGTTGTCGCTTCAACTTTGGAATGACCCAAGTTGAGTAATGAAAATTTCCCAATCTGAATGGGAAAAACTGGCCAAGACTTCTTTTGAGCCATTTTTAGTTTTATCCCAATTCCACTTGTTACTATTTGATGAGATACCTCCCTGCACACCAGTCTGTTAGGGAGGAATTTTGGGAGTGCATGTGGAGGTATTGAACATCTGAAAACTCTGATGTAGGAGAAATTCTCCTCTATAAACCAGTCACCAACTTCCTTGAGGCTTCCTATGACCAAATCTGAAATGCAGGGAGGTGTACAGCCGTACAACATTTGATGTAGTGGTATTACCATGAAATGATAGATTTCATAGAATGAGTCCTTGGCATTTTCTTCCCAAAGTTTAGAATGATATTCATGAATAGGTTTCGGGTAAGTCGGATTCCAACTCCAATTCATCAAAGGGAAAGGAGTTGAGAAGCATATAGCATCCATGAGGTATGCAGACATATAAAAGGCTACCAGTCGGCCTTTTGATCTTGCAGTCTGATATTACATGAACTCCTTTGCTATGTTATCAGATAAAATCTTATCCCAATTGAAGTTGTAACCTTAAGCTGCCTCATGCAAAAGAGGTACCCATTCTGCAGAGAAATGGGTAGGACTTTTCTTCCCGAAAAGTCTACATAACATCATCGCCACATAGACCATATACTCATTCAATGAGGTTGTGGCATAGATACAATGGGTGTCAGCCTTGAATTTTTTTTCATTTCTCCACTAGTCTTTGATTATGCCAGGATACGTTTGGTCTGACTCAAAACATTATTTCCTTTGAAAATCACTCACGAAATCTTTATTATAAATATACTTGGGACTAGGAGATAGTTTATACATTATGCTCTGGTCTGAAAGAGCCAATGACGACCCCTCGGCTATCCAGAATGCTTCTCGTCTGCACATCTGTTCGCTCTAAGGCCCAACTGATCATGTCGTTATAAGTCATGAGTCGTGGCCGTGTAGCCACTTTGTGAAGCTCAAACTCCGCTATATCTAGGAGTTTGTTGTCGGCATCATGAGGGAAATTATTAATTTCATAATCTAGAGTTACAAAACTTTGCCTCCAGGATTTTGTGGAATCTATGGCATGCGGTATTGTATCAGATACAACATCTCTATCTGGACTCTAGCTTTCTGCAACTTCCTCACTTTTCTTGGGTGCCTTCTTAGGTGCCATGATATTTACACTAGACCAGAAACCTGTTTACAGAGAGACTATGTATAAAACTGGATAAATGTGACTTGCTACAGATGTAAAGGATAAGAATGAAGTTTGAAACACAGGACCTTATTAACCCTTAATTTGTGTTATAACAAGTGTATAGACACAGGCAATGAAAAATTAATGCTTTAATGGAAAGATATGACTGGAGATATGCTTTTGCATCAAAAATATCTCCATTTATCCATAATTAATGTTGTCGTATATCGACGATTTTGAAAATGGAATTTCGATAATCGTTGCCTTATTTAATTCCCGAAATTCAAAAAGAAGCTTAGTTATCACTAATCATCTTTTAAAAACAACTTAACCTTAATATTAGACTTTGTTTAAAGAAAACGTGATTCCGCATTTCAGAACTTCGGGGATCCTGTTGTCAGGAGATATGTCATAAGCAAACCTCGGATCGTGAAATTGCGATGGGATTAGTGAGATGTTAATCAGTCGTATTAATTCTTTAATTAATCAAGGTTAATGATTAATTACTTTTTTACTTTTCGAAAAATCGAGGATCGGGAGTTCGAAGGTTGAGAGTTCGAGAACGCTTTAGTAGAAAGAAACCCGAATTGCGAAAGATTAAGGGAAAGATGATTGTGTTTAGGAGTTTAATTAATTACGGATTAAAGAGTACTTTGTGGAACGCGATGGAAAAAGTAACATTTATTTCTTCCCCCCCCTTTTTATTTTTTAATATTTTAAATGGTTTCAGGATTTTGGCACCGAGAAATTAGGATGGTTGAAGATCATACCTCGAGAAAAACTGAATCTCGAAACCCGAAAAGGAACGGAAGGCTCTAACTCCCATTTTTGGACTAAGGGAGGCTCCATGACTTGGGAAAGATGAAGATTTAGTTTTAAAGGGTAGAAAAATTTAAACTTCATGTCAACAAGAAGAATGCCAGCAGAGTTTCGACACACTAAAACAGAAAATGGTTACTGCGCCTATTCTGGTTTTCCTAGATTGGAGTAAGGAGTTTCATGTGCATGTCGATGCATCTTCCATTTCATTAGGAGTTGTGTTAGCACAACCGGGAGCTGGATACATCGACCACCTATTAGCCTTTGCTAGAAGAAAGCTATCAACAACTGAGATTAATTACACCACCACTAGGAGAGAAAGGTTAGCCATGGTGTATGTGGTGCAGAAGTTCCGCCACTACTTATTGGGAGGACACTTTAAAATGTTTATTTATAACTCCGCGTTGAAATACTTAGTCAACAAGCCAGTGTTGGGGGGAAGAATATGCATATGGATTCTACTATTTCAGGAATATGATTTTGAGATCGTGGTTAATCCAAGATGAATGAACAAAGGTCCTGACCATTTGTTGAGGTTGGAACATGGAGAAGAGCCTACTAGCTTGGAGGATACACTATCATATGCACAGTTGTTGGCCATTAGAAAAATCGATGATCACTTCAAATAGATAGTCCAGTTCCTATCAACAGGAATGGCACCTAATGACTATACAATTATTCAGAAGAAATAATTGGTAGTACGCGCTGCAAATTTTTCACTTATAGTTGGACAACTATACAAGATGGGACCTAATGAGATATTAAGGAGGTGTGTTATGGAGACAGAGATACTTTTGATCCTCACCGAAGCTGATGAAGGAATCATAGGAGGACACTACGCAGGGAAAGCAACAACGCAAAATATTCTTAGGGTTGGCCTTTGGTGGCCTACTTTACACAGAGATGGTAAGGACTATTACAGAGCCTGCGATGAATGTCAAAGAGTTGGGAAACCGTCCAGAAGAGATGAAATTCCTTTAGCACCACATCTGACCCTACAAGCATTTGAGAAATGGTCCATTGACTTCATGGGACCTATAAACCCACTAGGGAAGTGCACATGAGCTAGATACATAATCACTACGACCGAGTATTTGACCAGATGGGAAGAAGAAAGAGCAGTTAAGGACTGTAGTGAAACTACAATTGCGTGCTTCATATTTGATGATATCATAACCAGGTTTGGATGCCCTAAGATCCTTATGAGCGATCAAGGAACCATTTCATAAATAACACTATTGAAGCCTTGACTCAAGAATTTGAAGTTCACCATCAGAAGAGCACACCCTATCATCCACAAGAAAATGGGACAGTTGAAGCATTCAATAAAATATTGGATACAATGTTGACAAAGATATGCAGCGTGAACAGGTATGACTAGGATTTGAGAGTATCAGCAGTATTATGGGCCTATAGAACCACTTGCAAGAAACTGACCATGCAGACCCCCTTCAAATTGGTCTATGGTCTAGAAGCAATTGTACCCATGGAATATTTGGTTCCTAGTCTGAGAATTGCAGCCTTTACAGATATGGATGACACTGGCACTATGCAAGAGAGGTTTGTGTATTTGGTTGAACTGGAAGAAGATAGATTTATTGTAATATTTCACCAGCGGGTTCAAAAAGAAAGAGAGAAGGCCTACCATGACAGACACATAAAAAATAAGGCATTTAAGCAAGGTGATTTGGTATTGGCATATGACAGTAAGTTCATGAAGCATCCAAGAAAGTTCAGAACGCATTGTCTTGGGCCATATGAGGTTGCCTACGTTACAGAAGGAGGAGCTGCACAGTTGAAGACTTTGAATGAAGAATGGAAGGAGGGATTAGTGAATGGGAGCCAGTTGAAATTATATTTCTACAACTAGTTTCCTCGCAACTCTCAGTAAAAGAAAAAGGAAAAAGGTCTAGGTAGCAGGTGTAGTTGAAACTGGGTACCAGACACAAAAAAGACAGTTTTCACAAGGAAGGAAGGGAGGACTAGAGCTGGAAGCACAGGATGCCCTACGCAGTCTCAAGTCGAAGAAAAAAAAAAGGATCAGATATGAAGTGCCTTGGGATGAGTCACGGGTGAGTGTTGGGGGCTTGTTGGCCCTTGGATATGGAAGTAAGTGAAGATTAGGGAATAAAAGGCAAAATGTGAACTGCATGGAAGACACAGTGACTAATACTTGGTCGAAGTGAGCATAAGAGAAGAAAATTCAGTGTGAAGTAAGAGAAAGCAGGTTGTCAGATGAGAAGATCGAGGATGACAGATCCGAAAGGAAGACGCATTGTGGGCAACTCAACAAGTGAAAAAATCTACCATTGTATGATTTGGATCACCACGTGACAAGGAAGGAAAGACAGGCTAGAAAAGCCCTGAAAACATGGATCAAATTGACTTAGGGTCTTAGATACCTAGGGTTTTTGTATCTAGGGTTTTGACACTTAGGTTTTAACCTAAGGGTGTCCGAGAACTATTGTAATGTACAAATAGAGGTCTAAAGGACCTAGGATGGGTTGTTGGTATTGTTGGTGCTAGATGGGTTGAGAGTTCGTTGTTATTGTTTGATCGAGTGAGTACTATTGTGTGAGAAGGAAGTGTTGAGTGCGAGATCCTTTTGGTATTGTAAGATATTTCATTGGGTGCGAAGATCAACCCTGCAGCTGGGTGCACAGGGAGGGGAGAGATAGAGGGGAGAAGAGAGAAGATCTACTAGCTGAGAGCACAGACAAGAAATGTATGCTTCATCTTAATATATTATAAAGCACAGTTTTGTAGACATAGCCCTAGGGAGAGGGTGAACCATGTATATCTTGTGTTGTGTGTGATTTATGTTGTGTTCTCTGCCATTTGATATGCTTCTATTGTGATATTAAGTAGATCTGAAGTATAACTTGCGCAGTAGGTTTAAGGAAGATAAAGAATATTAGGTGATTGTGTATTGTTACTGTGAATCCATTCTGCATTCCCTCTGGTTGTATACACCTATGTCTTGCAACCCCCTATAGCTACTTCAGGTGAGACTGCATCTGCTTCACAGGTGTTGCCGAAAGGGCCAGTAGTCAGGGCTTGTTGGTGTGCTCTTGGAGTTGAACCTTGGGTCTGCCCCTGTGCCAACAACCTTCTTCAAAATTTAAAACCTTCGAACAATGGAGTCACCATTGATACTCTGACATCTGGATACAACCAATAATGGAGTTTCTAGGTGGATGATTTACAACCTTTTTTTGTTTGACTATTGGCCACCATCAACAATCATATCTGAAATTTATCATTTATCCCAGGTAAAATACAACTTTTGCTCCCCAAAAGCGACGCCAAAATGTTAACACTCGGAAATTTCTTTGGAATGTACCAAAGAAAACCCCAAGGTAAGTATTTCAACCAACTTTAGATTGTATTTTGGCCTATACAACCAAAGAGGGATCTCTTAGATGTCTAATGACTGGTAAAAACTCAAAGGATTCATCAATAAATGCACAGAGGTCAGATTTTGCAATAGGACATGTTTGTTTGTTTTTTTAAAGGGTTGGTAGGACAAACAAGGAAAATGTACCATTGGGAAATGGATCTAAGGCCTAAATTTCAATGTTTTTACAGTCAACAGCTGGTTGGTTTCTTTCTGCAGATTTGAGGCAAAATAGGTGTTATGCTCAACAAATAAATGATATGAAATGAGAGATGGAAAGGAGAAGAAATCCCACTACACTACAGGCATCAATCAATGGATGAATCTCCAGTGCCTCTTTAGAAGAAAGGACACAAAGATTAATTACTAAACAGAGTATCAAATGAAGATGAATTCTGTAAAATAACCATTAACACATGACAAGCATCATCTATGTGAAATGATCATCAGACATGGATGAATTCCAACCACTTAATCTCAGAAAATGCTAGCAGAAAAACATAATCATGGAAAGGATATATAAGAAATACACATTGAACATAAACATCGTGATGAATCTCAAATTTTAGAAAGAGGAAACTTCTGGATTAACTTCAAAGGAATAAAAAAGTCTTGATCTGCAGTACAATAGTCCTATTTTCCCAAAAAGAGTCCCCCCCTTATCTCTCATAGCTTCATGAAATATATACAAAAAATATCTTCCTATGCTGCCAAATTCGAATCCTAACAACCTTCCTAGGTTAAGAAATAGTTACAAAGATCTTGGCAACAAAATATGAATTAACTGCTGAAAAAGAGGAGTCAAAGTTGACTCATTAATTACAAGATAATAATAGATAAATCTGCGTTTGAAACCATATCCTGATGATATTTGACCTCTAGCATTCGTTGTAGATAAGATTTCACACTTTCCTATTTTTCCTTGTTGATCTGGAGGCATTCCAGAAGCTTTGTCACAGTTGTGTAGCAAGTCTGCTACACAACAGTAACCTACAGCAAAATCGCAGCAAATTACGCAACAGACTGGGAAAATAGGGGTAAAATATGACATCATATATCCCGAATGAAAAAATATTTTTCAAAACTGAGAGAGTTTTTTATAGATGAACCTTTTCTTGAGAAAAAACTCTCTCATTTTTCTAAAATTCCTCTCCAGTCTCTTGGGATCATGCCCAAATATGATGACCAAAACATTAAATGCTTAAATTTGGAAAAATGGATTGTAAAGATTCATTAGAATCTCCCAAACTATGATACTTGTTGCAAATCTGAGAGAGTTTTTTATTACTTGGTTTTTCCTTGACAACAACCTCTCTGGGATTTTCAAAATTATTCTCCAGTTGGTCATAAATTGATCTTTAAGTTTACCACTAAACCAGTCATTTGCGCAACGCGACCTGTAGCTTATGTACAGGACAATCCTCTCCTTAGAAAAATTATTTGCCCAGTGCGCAGCAACGAACAACAACATGAAACTTGGTGCAGCAACGAACAGTAGCAGGAAACTCGACGAAGAAATGAGGATGGAAATAGTTTAGCTCACATGAAGTAAAGTTGGTTATGTGAAAATCAAATTCGTTTTAGAGGCTAACTTGCAATGGGTTCCAAGAAGAGATCTTGAACAATGATTGAAACAAATGGGGAATGTGCAACAAAAAATAGAGTGAAAGGTTTGCATAGCGAATATCAACACACAGGGTTTTTATAGAGACTGGAGTTTGCGTAGCAAAGAGATTTGGAGCTTGTTGGAGAGGATATGGACGATGCACAGGTCTTGGATAATTGGAGATTGGGCCTGTGGGCCCAATATTTTTGGTAAAATGAACTTGGGCCCTGTAATAAAACCGAGGGTATAAAATTGACTATAAAAGTCAAAAATTGGATAGTAAAACCAATTCTATTTTTCCAAAACTTACAAAAATTTGCCCAGATTGATGAATTTTTTGCCCCAAAGAACCTAAGAGACCAAATATTTTTCAAAACTAACTTTATGCCAAAATTCAAAATTTAGCATGTGACAAAAGGATGCATACATACGTCATATCGGGTACATCATCTCAGGATGATGTAAGATTTGAGAGTTGATACCCCCGAGATCTCGATATCCCGAGACCCGATAGACCATATATAAAATAAATAATAAATACATAGAATAACAAATAAAATAATATGTACAATAATAATTAAATACAAGAATATGACACGTGTGAAGGGATGTGGTGCCTAGTGTTGATGTGTCGACCATTGTAGTCCTGACATGTGGAAATGATGTGGAAGCATCATATGTAAATTTTTACCATGTCAGCATGCAATGTAGGCTTCCACGTCATTGGAACAGTGAAAAACACAAAACTTCTAAAGGCCATAACTTTTGATCTAGGAGTCAAAATGAGGCAAAATTTATATCATTGGAAATCTCTCAAGGAGATGAAGATGATGGAAAGGTTAAAAAAGGAAAACAATGAAAACTAAAAATCATTCAAAATTGGAAACCAAAAGAAATCCAATGCAATATTTCAAGAAATTTATATGGGGCCGCTTTATTTTCAAGAAAAATTAGGAAGAAGTGTTGAGGCCTCCACAAAACACTATGATATAAATCGTAAAAATCAAACCAAACCCTTTAAAATTCCTAAATGAAAATATTTTGAATTTTTTATTTAAAATTTAACCTATGTTACAACAAGGTTAATGACCCAATTTGACCATCAGCTGAATGTGACACTCTAGACCTCTCTTGATCAAATGGTAGGGGGTAGGGGGCATTTGGGAGAACATTGTAGAGGTATTGTGATTATGAGTAGATTAAATCAAATTGTTCATCCTTGGTGATGGCTTCGTCTTAATTTTTGGGTATGGTAGTGGCCATGTCTTTTGCGATGATGGGTACTAGAAAATTGAGGAACCAAATCAATATTTTTTCTAGAGTATTTTTGGTTTTTCACAATCTTCTTCTTCCACACCATTCGTGGATATGATCCGAAATATGAGTGGAGGTATTTTGGCAAAATTTTGAGACAATTTCCAAGTTTGTATCATGTCGTAGCATGGCATACAAAATGCACATGTCCTATATACCTATCATCCTTCTTCTCAAATAACATTGGGCCTTCCAATAGCTCTCAATAATGGGGCATGAACCCACCAGAAGAGGAACTAGTGAAGGTATGAAAATTTAGTTATAATGAAAGGTAAAGGGGGCATTTCCCAAAATAGTTGGCGATATTTCCAAATAGCCACACAATATATGACTTAGGTGTAATTGTAGCCCACAATTTCCACCTATGTAGAAAATCCTAGGTTTTGGACACTAGGTTACCTCAGTCAAGTGCTATAAGGGAACATTGGCCTCAAAAAGTAGTCACAGTCTTGGTAACCTCACAAGAGTTTGGTGGATTAAGAATCATGTGTGAAACAACCGGACCTTGGCACTCACCCCTTCACAAGTATCTCCCTTCGTTATGGATTTGGAACACTACTTGGAAAATTTGAAGTTCCCTAATTCATCAACCACTAAGTTTCAATATGAAAAGAGATAATGGGGAGTTTTTTGGATACCTACCCCTGAAATCCTAACTTATACTAAAATTTTATTTTGTGCCCTCCTATGGAGGATTTTAGTGAGTTCTTTATGGTTGTTTTTTGGTGAACAAGTTTGTGAGATTGGGGTCTTGGAACAATCTCATTTGATTTAAAATTGTGCTTGGAAGGTTCTATAAAGTGCTTAAGTCTTTGTAATATTCCTAGATCTCTTACGAGCATAGGAAGGAGACCATACTTTGACGTAAGTGATTTATTATAGACCTTTTGATGTGTGAAAATTTCTTTTGTGTGCAAAGTTGTAGGTGTGAAAAAATATTTTACTAATTTATGTGTAATATTGAAGCATATGGACATCATGGGGTCCTTTGTTTGTCTTATTTATTAACTATTGAATGTTTTTTAGCAACCCTTGCATAATTCAAAACATTAAACCTAGTTTGTCAAATATGCGTACATATGGGATCCTTAATGATATTTTAACTTACTAAGTTTTTTTTCTCTATAAAAATGAAACTATCCTAGTTGTGTAACAATGTGGACATGTATGGGTCCTTTACAAATTTGTTAGTTCCTTCTTTTCAAATCAAACTATGAGGTCTCAAAGGGGATTTGGCCTCACCTAACTTGTTGATGTGATTTGTGAGAAAACTTTAAAGATAATGTATGCACCTTTAGGGGATGCTTATTGATTACTTTAAGTTAATTCCCTATGTTTGATTGATGAAAGGGAGATGGAACACACTTGGACACTCCTTTATAGTTTCCCAAGATCACTCGAGAGAGTGTGAGGGAAATAACATACTTAGAGGTGACTAAGAGGGTTCCTAGTTCCAAAATTTCTCTAAATCTCAACTCACCCACCATGAGTCTCCTAGAAAAGGGTTTTAATTATGAAATTGTCCCCAATCTATTACCTATTGAAGACATTATTTTCTCCATCTAATCTATCACACATCATCTTCCCATACATGAGGCTGAAGAAATTCAACAAGAGTGTGGGAAAGTTCTTCATCAAGTTAAGCTTCCTAAACCCAACCTCTCCAAAGAATAATTCCAATCCATTCGACGTCTTAACAAAATCCCTAATGTTATTATTCTCAAATATGATAAGGGAAATGCTATTGTCATCATGAATACCTCCGAATACAAATCCAAACTTCTCATCATTGTCTCTTCATCCTCATATAAACATATTTCCAAGAATCCAATCAATCCCATCACTAACCTTGTCATCAAATCCATAAAATCTTCATCCTTGAGCCCATCCACTCAAAAGCATCTTATTCCCCATAACCCTCAAACTCCTAAGATCTATGGACAACCTTAAATACACAAGAAATACATCCCCATCATACTTATAGTCATTGTTATAAGAGCCCCCACTTATGCCCTTTCTCACTTCCTAGCTAATAAACTTCAATATTTAATCAATAATTCTCCCTCCTATATCAAAGATTCTTCTAACTTCATTCGGAAGACTCGAAATTTTCCCCTTCATGAGAAAGATATCATGGTGATTTTCAATGTTGTCTCCTTATTCACCAAAATTCATGTTATTGAAGCCCTTGATCTTATCTCAAAACTTGTCTACCCCGAAACCCTCCACCTAATCAAAATATGTCTCACCTCCACTTTATTTACCCTCAAAGGAGCTTGCTATGAACAAATTGAAGGCACAACCATGGGATCATCCTTATCCCCTATGGTTGCCAACATTTTTATGGAACATTTTGAAGCCTTAGCCTTAAACAACTTCCATCTTAAACTCAAATGTTGGTTTTAGTTTTTTTACGATACTTTTGTCATATGGCCCCATGGCCATGCTTCACTAAATTCTTTCTTTATCCACCTTAAACATCTCCCCCGACATTAAACTTACCATGGAAATCCAATAGGATATTTATCTTCCTTTTTTTCATGTTCTCATCTCTCGTCAGCCCGATGGTACCCTTACCCACCAAGTGTATCAAAAATACCCACATCGATAGATACCTTCATGCCCAATATCACCACCACCCATCCCAAAAATCTATAATTCTCAAAAATATCATTACTCGATCCATCTAAATATATACCCCTCATATTTTGGATAAAGAAAAATCATATCTCACCAATGCCCTCATATCCAATGGCTACTCCACCTCCCAAATCACCAAATCCTTTCACTCTGCCCTTAAATCTAGAACTGAAAAGGCCCCCTCTTTTGCACCCCCTTTTAGCTCTAGTCTCTCTTCACTACATCCATGGAATTATTGATCATATTTCTAATCTATTAGCTTAAAAGAATATCAAAACCATTTTTAAAACATACAGAACCCTCAAGCATATTTTTAGAATTGCTAAGGAAAAATCTGATGCTATGTTAAGACAAGGATTTTATTAAATCCCATGCTCTTGCGGAAAGTCCTACATTGGCCAAACAGGTCATTCAATCAAAAATCATCTTAAAGAGAATATAGCTGACACTCTCCACACCCGCATCTATAATTCGTAAACCCCAAAACATGCCCACACTTCCAAAATCTTATATGTTTTGACGAAGCAAAAAATCCTTGCATAAACACATTCTTACTCCTCCCCTATCATTTGAGAAGCTCTTGAAATAAAAAACATCCCAACAACTTTAATCAAGAAGCAAACAATACACTTAGCCAATCATGGAAACTTACCATTCATCGCTTAGTTCATTTACATCTCTCAAAAACTTTTCCTTTCTTTTTCTTTTTCCTCCGTCAATAATCCTTCTTTCCTTCTTAATTTCTTCTTTTATTTGTTTCATCACAATATTTTTCATTTATTTTATAAATTTTATTAATTTCTCCTTCATTTATATTATTTTTTTATCTTTATTATTATTTATCTCCAACAGCTATAATTTTTCATCCTTTTTTTCATTTACATTATTTATTATTTATTTCCCCTCAATGTCTTTTTCATCTTTTTTCATTTACATTATTTATTATTTAATTTCCCTCAACGTCTCTCTCCAACAACTAACATTCCCCTAATTTTCATTTACATTATTTAATATTTAATTTCCTTCAACGTTTCTCTCCAACGACTAATCTTCCCCCTATTGAATCCTTACCCCACCATACTCTTTTCAATCAGTCTTGCAATTGATTTGTCCCTGGTGATGGGTGGAGTGTCCATACGAAACATTGGACGTTTTGAAAACTCATGCACAGTTAATTCTCTGGAAGATGCATGCAAACAAAATCTATCTAAGAGTACAAATGCTTCAACTGGCCATCCACATGGAAAACATAAAAATATGTATGGTTCTTTTTATTTTACCTAGTATCTAGTTTATCTTATTTACTATGCAAGAATGTACTCAAAGTATGATTTTTCAACTTTACAAAGTGCATAAAAATAAATCATATAATCTACCTCTTGAAAAGAAACTTAAAAACCCAAAAACTAGGAAACAAATTGAGACCAGCGCAAGTTGCATAAATCACAACCACAATATTGGTAAAAACAATGTGAGTCAAAGACTGAGATAGAGCACTAATAGCACACTTCAGCATGAATTTATCTTCAAAAGTTGTGTTATTTATAAACCACGACGTAAGGAAAATTCCGAGGGGAATATCCAAGAGTGGGGGCCCACACACTCAAAGGGGGTGTTCATAGAAGTTAGTTAATGATCCTCCAAACATGTAAAGGTGAGAAAAGAAGCTCTTACAACCTATAGTGGAAGAATTTCTACTTGAAGTCCCATGTATGGTCACCAATATATTTGGGATAATTTTTTACAAGAGTAAGCAAATGGAATCCCTTTGAGCCTCATTATAAACTAGACCAACACCACAGTTAGTTGAATCAAATGGTTAGTGAACCACAATGAAAGACATAATGAAAATAAGCATAGAGAAGTGAATCCATGAGATGTAAAACATAAGAAACAACAACTAAGAAAAACAAAATTTATTACCAATGGAAGAGGTTATATTGATAACACCACGAGGAAGTTGGTGAGAAAATGAGCTTGATTATTCCTCCTTAGGAGGGTCCTTGATGTTCCCACTTAGAACATTTTCTCTCTTTTCTCAAAGAAAATATAAATGATGCAAAGGAATGCACCCAAGCTCTCAAGAGGAGAGAGGTTTGATGCACCAAGCAAGACTATTTATGGGTATGTGAGTGAACCTAAGAGAAATGAAGATTCTCTAAGCTCAAACCAACATCATAACAATACACTTGATTGCTTCTCCTTAATGCATACTCAAGGAAATATTTTATAGGCTCTCTTAGAGATTTTATCTATCTAGCTCCAAGTGTGAAAGATGATCCTTCATAGGAGTGGATCCCCTATCATTTGAGTGGTCCCATATCTATTCATAGAGTTGGATAGTCAAGTTATTCAAGTACACCTGAGTTGAGGGTGTGTGATATTCGAACGACTTCATAATTGTTGGAGGAAATTATATTTTCGACACACTAGCTCAGTGGGAGTTAACTGACTAGTTCTATTTTAGACTTTATATTTTAGATCATCACTATTATGCTATTATGCATGCATGCACTCTGCTATTATGGAATGTTATGTCCTATATATGAGTGTATTCTACTCATTCATTGTATCATATTGATCATCATCTATGTATCAGTTGTCATTCATTGATCAACTCATTGGAGAAGTGTGAATATATTTTTTGATTCTTCCATATTGAATCTCTCTTCCTTTCTTGATAAGCTTTGTTTGTACTTTCTTTAGCTAGATCTCCTGTGCAGGTTTCAATGAAACATTGACATGGTATCAGAGCTACGTTTCTTGGATCAAGCTATACAAGCTAGAGAATAAGGAAATCAGAGTTTCAGTGATAAAATCTGTGTAACAGACACGGTCACACCCTCTCCCTATTGAAAATAGCAACCATCGCACCCAAACTTACGAATTTTTCAAATTATATGTTTGTCGCAGTCTAGAAACTTGAAAAGGGTTACTAGGGTCACTCCCAATACATTGGAAAATGGAAACCAGAACACAGCAAAGGGCGACCACTAAGGATTGGTCGCTTTGTCTATTAAGAAAGGTGTGACCACCTCTAAAAACACTTTCTTTTTGTAATGATTTCTCCCAAATATTAAATTTTTGAGGAAACGACCTGCATGAGAAGTAAATTGATCCATTATACAAGTGGTTTTTCAATCGTTTGGAGATGTTCCTCACCATTTTATCATAAATGAAAATGGAAGATAGCTTCTTGAAAATGATACAAATTTTCCACTTAAAGTTCCCTTTCTGCGGTGATTTCTCAGTTTTTCACTTGCAGATTGAGAGTAAATTTTTAGGGGTTCTCAGAAATAGTAGGAGATATGGATAAGACACCTATTCTACAATAAAACTTGGTTTTAATCCTCACACCATACAATTATTTTTATTGGAAGCCCAAGGCATAATTCCAACTTGGAAGGAAAGGATTGTACAACTTGATGATGGGGACAGAAAAAGAACCTACATCGGAAATTGAGAAGACAAGATGGGTGAACCAAAAGGATGAAGAGATATGAATTATTCTTGAATTGATTTCATCTTATTTATGGTTTCATGTTGCCACATGCAAGACTCCAAACGAGATCTGGACTACCTTGGAAAGTATGTTTGGGAAGCAGGATGAGATGAGAGGTCATTGTTGAGTCTCCATTTTGACATAAGATAATACCCTATCTTGCCCTCTATATAAGTCTTTTTGCCTCTGTTATAAACCTATACTGGACTTTTCCCTCCCAAAACACATTCCTAATAGCTATGTCATGTCTGCAAGAGGTAATTGGTGATTTAAAGCATGTTTGTTTAACTTTCTTAAATTAATTCGATTGAAAGAGTTTTATTTTGTATAGTTCTAATAATTTGATTTATGAGCAGTCTATCCGGCACTACCAGACACCGTGTAATCAAGTACTGAATCCATTCCGGTACCCAAGACAGTTTTGATTCGGTACCAACTCCATTTTGGTACCAAGACGTGCGTTATTTCGGTACTCCTTGATCTATTCTATTCCGGTACTAGACTCGCGACTGTATGCAATCTGGTACCAAAACCTTTGTTTTAGAATGTGTCAGTTGGACCTAGATAATGGTGAATATTTTGAGAAGACAGTTGGATAGAAGCGTCCAAGTCAATTCTCCAGTTGCAAGAGACTCCATCGCTCATGCACTTCGTGTCATGAGGATGGAGTTGACTCCTAAAAATTTGATGTAAATCTTAATTCTAGAATTTCTCAAACTGTTTAATGTTTATCCATAAATATTTGTAGTATCGTCTTACCTTATATAAGGAATGTTGTATAGAGAGGAATGTAATAAATATACAATAAGAATCAGACAGTACTTGTCGTCGTCATGTATGAAGTAAAAGACCGTTGATCCAATTTACCAGCTGAATTAATATAGAAGATCTTTCATGTTAATTCTTGGATGTGAGTGAAAGTTTTAGTCTGTAACTCCTTAAGAGGTTCCTTGTTGGTTCAGCAAGGGCCCACCACCCTAACTAAGGYAAACCTCATTGTATACGTTATGTGTGTTTGTGTGGATAGTTTACAGCAACGTGTGTGTGTGATTAGTCTTTATTTCATTCTCAGGATTGAGCGTTGAGTTAATCATTTTGTATTGGTGTGTATAAGCAAGTGCTAGATCGAATATACATTTTATTATCCAATGTTGAAGGTATATATCTCATAATTTGAAGTGTGGGACTGATATTTTAAGTTTATGATTGTAGTATCGCAAGGGACTAGGAGACTTTATCTTTCATCTTCATGTGTTGTAATAAAGTCTTTCAGTTATACTGAATTCCCCTTGTGCTAGTTTGATTGAATTACATGAAGTTGAAGTTGGTTTTCGTTTCAAGAATGGTTGGATTTGATTGTTTTAATTAATACATGAGATAAGCTTCTTAAAGTTCATCTTTTCAATACAAGTGCCTAAAATGAATAGACTTGTTTCTCTGGTACAACATCTCTTTGATTGATTGTTTGTCTAAGTTTCATTATCATTTTTCTCTTTTAGGTTCAGAGGATATTTTGAAGTATTTAGAGATCTTAGAAATGGAATTTTTATGTTATTAATTATTTCCTATATGCAACAGACTTAGATAGGTTACTTGTTCTCGGCACATATCGTGTAACGACTCTTTTGATTACGAATCCCAGATTGACATTTAAATGAGTGTGAGATATATAGTGAACATATTTATGCACCAACATTTTGGCGCAATTGTCGGGGAGTTGTAAATGGTAACAGGTAGAATATTTTTTTGGGTTGATGAAGTATTGGATTGGATTTGAGGATAATCTGAGGGTGGGGAGAAGACGATAAGACGAAAGGTAAGAACCTATGCATCCACTTTGGTGGGGATGCTCCAAAGTCAGGTTGTCCTCCTACCTCTAATTAGGAATCTGCATTTTCATTGATTTTTTTTTTTATGAGTAGGTACAGGGATAATAAAGGCAGATTTATTTCTCCTAAAATCTCAAAAAAACCAGAAAAACAAACAACAAAGAAAACCCCCCCTTATACTAATTCATCGAAAACTTGTGCAGGAAAAATTCTTAGAGGAGAGAGATCAAAGGAAACAATTGCAACAACAACAAAAGGCACTAGATCTGAAGCCACTGTTCAGATTAAAAACATAAGGCAACAAGAAAGGAGGCAGGACTGGCAACCCCATCCAGAGGAGAAACTGGAAAAGAAGCAGAGGTGATAATAGAAGAGGTTGCATCTGCTATTGGAAGACCACACAAAACCTTGGAACAGCCAGAGATACCAGATAACCTGGTGGTGGAACCATCACTCAGTGGAGAAAATTCACCACCTCCCTACAGAGTGCTTGGAAACATGTCAGAAGAAGAGGGAAACATAGCCAATGAAACAAAGACATTTGGATTCCCCATACTGGATATGGCTAAAGAGGTTGCTATGAAGAACATTCCATTATCTTCACTTCCTCATTTCAGAGGTATGTCAATAGAAGACCCTGGCTCATTTTTATTTGAATTTGACATATTTTGTAGGAGCTATAACTACACAGATAATGCTCAAAAATTAAAACTTTTCCCAGACACACTAAAAGATTCGGCACTATGGTGGTTCATGAGGTTAGGGGAACACACAATTTTGTCTTGGGATGGTATGAGGGAGACCTTCCTCCAGAAATACCAGGATTACTACAAACCTAGGGATGATAGGAATGATATATTCAAAATGCAGCAAGCAGAAAAAGAAAGCTTAGAAGACTACTTAGAAAGGTTCTTATACAATTACCAAAAGACTAAGTAGTTTTCCTTAGATATAGCTACAGTTAGGACTATCTTTCTAAAGGGTGTGAGGGACAATTGCATTGAAGTGTTAAACCTTATGAGTTATGGGGACATATACCAAAAACCATTTGCAGACATAGTAGAGTATTGTAAAAGATACTCTCACAATCAAGCTAAAACAGGGAAAAGTATAAGGGACCCTACCAACAGAATTGACAAACCCACATACGAAGGTGTCACAAGGATTGAGCTATAAAATCTATTGGAAAACTTTAAAACGGATATCCTACACACCATCAGTTCCCAACTAGATACCATGCAAATTAAAAGAAAACAAGAGGAAGAAAATGTTGCGTTAGCAATCTTCTGTCATCAGTGTAGGAGGAAACACCCTAAAAAGGAATGCCCCCTCAATGTTATTGA
>SNQJ01S0028738.1:148078-166713 GCA_010110895.2 Picea sitchensis
AGCGAGTAAGATCCAAACCATTCGGATGCCACCTCACCATAGAAGCTTCTCCTTCTAGAAAATTCGAGAAACCGTACATTTTTCCCACGTGCTGGAAAGTTCGCACCCTAGCTATATAGCAACCTGCTAACTGTTCGCACCCTCGCTATNTATAGCAACCTGTGAACTTCCTTTTTTATAAGGTTTTTGCATAGGAAAATGCCATTTCTTTTCTCAAGAAAAGTTCTTCTTCCTTCTCTCTTCAGGAACTCAGGCCACTGTGACCCCTCTAAAGGCAATAGATAGGTTTACATCATTAACGATCATAGGGATGACGAAAATAATGTGTAACATTTAGTGGCTACAACCAAATACAAATTTCACCAGAAGACCAGGATAAGACCACATTCACCTGCCCTTGGGGAACCTATGCTTATAGGGTTCTCCCCTTTGGGTTATGTAATGCCCCTACTACCTTTTGATAGGGTTGTCTTGGATATTTCTCTGATCTGACCAATGATTGTGTGGAATTCTACATGGATGACTTCACGGTATATGGGGATGATTTCCAATAGGCATTAGATAATTTGAAGAAGGTATTGGTTAGATATAAAGAGACCAACCTCTCACTCAGTCACGAAAAATCAAGAATGATGCTTACTGAAGGAATCATTCTAGGTCACCACATCTCTGGTACTGGAATAAGAGTGGACCCTACCAAAATCGACATTATTTCCCAAATTAAGATCCCTAGTTCACAAAAGGAAATCAAAAGTTTCTTAGGGCATGCCGGCTACTATAGGAGGTTTATTCAAAATTTTACAAACCTAGCTGCCCCCCTTTTTATACTAATAACGAAAGATGTTGAACTCTTTTGGGATGAGCAATGCCAAATCTCCTTTGAAATCTTAAAAACAAAACTTTCAAGTGTTCCTGCTTTGAGAGGTCCAAACTGGTCTCTTCCTTTCCATATTTGTACATATGCCTCAGATACCTCTTTGGGAGCTGTATTAGGACAAAGGGAAGGGTAGATTCCTTATGCTATATACTTTGTTAGTAAGAACCTCTCACCTATTGAAGCAAACTATAATGTCACAGAGAAAGAATTCTTATCAGTAGTACATGCCATCAACAATTTTAGACACTATATAATAGGATACGGATTTTTTGTGCACACAGATCACTCAGCTATCAGATTTCTAATGAATAAACCTGTTACAAATGCTAGAGTAACTAGATGGCTCTTGTTACTAAAATAATTTAATATCACTATCATAGACATGACTAGAAGAGATAACTTGGTCGTTGATTTTCTGTCTAGGCTTATCCATACAGGTGACAGTACTCCAGTAGATGATGATTTTCCGGATGAGAATTTATTTTCCATTTCTACTTTCACCCCTTGGTATGCAGACGTAGCCAAAAATTTGGTAACCAGCAAGTTGCCTCAAGGTATGACATCTAGAGAAAAATAGAGAACCATTCAGCTAAGTGCCAATTATATGTGGCATGAAAATACCCTATACCGAACATGACCTGATTTGGTAATCAAAAGATGTGTCCGAGAAGATGAAATGCAGGATATCTTCAGAGCTTGCCATGGCAGCCCATGTGGAGGCCACTTTGCTGACAAAAGGACAACTTACAAAATCCTACAATCTGGCTATTATTAGCCGACCATTTTTAAAGATTCAAAGAAATACGTGGCCAGCTGCGATGATTGCCAGAGAATGGGAAGACCTACATCAATCGATGAAATTCCACTCCAAGACCAAGTAGTAATCGAACCCTTTGAAAAATGAGCCTTAAATTTTGTAGGACCTATCAATCCCATGTCCCAGAAGAAAAAGTACGTATTAGTTTGCATAGACTATGTAACAAAATGGGTAGAAGCCAAGGCCCTGTATTCAACCAATGAACAATCTATTGTAGATTTTCTCTTTGAGGAATTTTTCACTCGTTTCGGGGTACCTCAGGAGATAGTCACTAATCAAGGAACACAATTCACCTCAAATTTAGTTAAGGCCCTTACTGAACAATACAATATCAGACACAAAAAGTCTTCACCCTATCACCCCCAAGCCAATGGTCAAGTAGAATCGACCAACAAATTGATAGAGGCCATCCTCACTAAGACTGTTCAGCTGCATCACAAAGACTGGGCTGATAGGTTGCCTGAGGCCTTGTGGGCCTATAGGACAGCCTGGAGAAATACAACAGGCCATACACTGTATGAGTTGGTATATGGAAAGTAGGTACTACTACCCATAGAGTTTCAGATAAAGACCTCCAGAACTTCCATGCAATTAGGAATGGACCTTAATGAAGCTCAAAAACAAAGGCTATTACAATTGAACAAGCTTGATGAGATAAGACAAGATGCTCTACAAAGAACCACCCTGATACAAGAACAAAGGACCAAATGGCATGACAAGTACATTAAACAGAAGTCCTTCCAGCCAGGTGATTGGGCCCTCCTATATGATAGAAGATTTAAAAATTTCAAAGGAAAACTATCTACCAGATAGATGGGGACCTATGAGGTTGATACAGTCTATGACAATGCTGCAGTAAGGATAAAGACTATTGATGAAAAGAAGAATTCCCTTGTTGTAAATGGACATCGACTGAAGGTTTATCACAAACCGATGTCAAAGGAGGATTTTGTCAAAAATGTTCTTCAGATTGTCGAAATGCAACTAGTAAGCGAGAGGGTTTTCCCTCCTACTGACCTACCATAGTAAGTTCAAATTGTATAAATTCATTTTTTGTACATAGGTCTGTCATGAGATGAAGTTTTTTTTTATTTTTAACTAACAAAGACAAAAGAAAAATTTGTGGTGTTCCCATGTAGATAAACAAATAAGGAGGATAGATACCAGAAAGAGTCTTCTTTAAGCTTTCCAGACTCTTTAAAATTGAAAACATCGGGGAGCAGGAACTGGCCCGGGCTCGACAAAAATCCACGGGACAGTATAGAGAATTTCCTTTAATTTTTTCAGACTCTTTAAAATTGAAAATACCGGTGAGCAGGAACTGGCCTTGGCTCGACAAAAATCCATGGGACAGTATAGAGAGTTTCCTTTAAGTTTTTCAGACTCTATAAAAGTGAAAATACCAGTGAGCATTAACTAATCTGGGCTCGATAAAAATCCACAGAAAAGTAGTAGTTAGGATTATTATCGTGTTGTAATAAAAGAGGAAATGCCAGCAAAAGTGTGGTCACCTTGGCTCCAGAAGAAAAGGATTTATGTCATCTCAGTTACTTATCATTACAGAGTACCCTCCTATTACAAAGATTTCCTGCATTATTCCTCTATAAACTTTGGCAACTGCATGGTTTTTCAGACAGATTTAACCATAGAACACCAGCTATTTCTATAAATCACTGTCACCAGAATCAGTGTCAAGATTTTTAAGCTCAAGAAAGTTCAATTTTGTGCTTATCTCACATCGATGATCACCTCTATGTATGAAGGGCCACCAAATCATCTCGTTGTGCCTATCTGGTACCAGATCCTATCCAGTATAAAAGAAGGGGCCTTGCGCTATTCCGGTACTAACTGCAAATTTTACACACAGGTGATTCCGCACTCAGGTAATCAGGTGATCCTGTACCAACTGCAAATTTTACACACAAGTGATCCGGCACCCAGGTGATCCTGTACCAACTGCAAGTGTTACACACAGGCAATCCGACACTCAGGTGATCCCATATCAATTACAAATTCTACACACAGGTGATCCAGTACTTATATTATCCAGTACTGGTAAGAATATCACGGGTAACTTTCATCATGTTTCCAAGTCGTTGTCAAATTATTAGTGCAAGGACATACATAGTCGACACTTTTTTTCGTATTATTTAAAGGAATTAGACTAAATATGAATTTAGAACATCTGATTTCTCTTGGATCATGACGTACCTCGGTTTTGTCACGAATATCTGTAGAAATCTTAGACCTCACCTTCGTGAGAAGGAAGTGTCCTACGAAACATAAAAAATGAAAAATCACGATGTATTTTATCGGATCAAACTCCCTCTGTCTATCTGATAAATAAACCCCATGATTAGTTGGCGTACTATATGAGACTACGTGAACCATGAATCTCAGCATATCAAGTAATGATCCCATTCGATTTCATATACACGAGTCTCGATCATAATGGCCACCTCATTTTGTGAATATCATCCACCACCAAGCTTCCCACGAATCTAGAAATCGTTAGTAGATCCGACTTACATCACCATATCATCATGAGTATCGACGTGACCGTTGTAATCTATACTTCCATTCATAAATGCTCCTCTGGATGGCTCCGCCATCCAAATGAGCATTATTTACCCTTGTTGTCACACTATGTATAGACACCCTATGCCTTTGTATCCCTTGTATGTTTCTCCCAACCGATACTCTATCATCCAGTACTCAACCCTCGACCTTATGTCTGTGCCTTATCCACCCAAGAGAATTGCTTAAAATAGCATGGGGGTCGACAGGCATGAGCCAATATTTCAAATATACAAAAAAACAACAAAATATCGGTCTTGTAAGAAAAAATATGAACAGGTAGGGTGGGTGCCATTCTTGGAGAAATTTAAGGGCCATCATGAGGGAAWTTCTCTCGTCTTTGCACAGACATATGATGGAGAGAATGTGTAGCTTGGGGATGTGAAGTTAAAAATTATAGAGGCCACGGGTCTCCTGATAGCTGGAGAAAGATACTTCAAAAGAGTGATCGTGGACAAAAATMTATGTCAACAATTCCTCAAACCAGAACATCACAACCCTGATTGGACCAAGGGCGTCCCTCGGAGCTATATCAAAGAAAATATTGGACAATGCTTATAATTCTGCAGAAAWTCCTCACCTGTGAGGGAAGGTATGTCGTGACCTTCATTTATCATTTAAATCTTTTATCACATTTTGAGGGAGGACCATAGATAAATTTTCCCCATTTTTTATGGATGAGTTTAAAGAAAATGGCAAGAGGGGTGAGGTCAGTTTCTAAGAAATCTGAGACTAGTATTCATCATCATGGTTTAATCAAACTTTTGGTTGTTCATGCTCTAAAAACACAAGGGGGTAGTTGGAAGCAGTTGCTCCAACAAATATTTGCTCAAGAGAAATCCAAGTCGGTCGAGACACAGGAGGCAGGGACACACAGTGAAGGCTCAAGTAGAAAAGAAAAGAAAGGCATGGCATCAAGAGGTAAATAAGACACTTTTGTGCCCAACTCATCTCATCCCATTGAGAAATCAGTGACAGAAAATTTTGGCGTGGGGGAGCCTGTTATATCAAGAAAGAAGACAACCACTCAATTCCAGAGAGTAAGCTCTACTTCGATTCAAAGGGGTAAAAGATGAAAGGAGGGCTCAGAACCATGTGGTCAATCGGATAGTGTTCCCAAAACAATTATGGAAATGCCATAAAAACCAGCCAGTCAAATAGAGAAGACCCTTGACTTCCAGTTACAAAGAAAGAAAAAGTTTGCACCAGCTGAAGCGTCTAGCTCAGTCCTACGCCCTAGAGACCAACGGTCACATAATAAGAAACAAAAGAAGGGGGAGACAGATCAACATGGGATTTTACTAGAACCAACTGTAAAACCCCCTCTAAAATCCCCTAAAGAATTGAAAAGTATTTTTGAAGTTACTTGGCCTTCCCAAAGCTCAGTTGGTGTCTTGAAGGAGACTGCTAAGGTGACAAGTAAAAATAGAAAGAAACTAGAAGGAAAGGAGGCACAAGTTCCAGATCCCACACCTCAATCTTCCAGGTTAGGAATATGGGTTTTCCAGCAAAAGCAAACCCCAGAATTTACAGTTCAAGCCCGCAAGATAAAGGTCCAGTCAACACAGGAGGTACAGGTGTACAGGCCTGCCCCTATCAGTAAATCTAAGAAAAGGAAATTGTTTGAAGAAACTCCTACCCCTGTCAGCAAGTCTAAGAAAGCCTCGCCACCCATACGCAGGACCACCAGAAGTGTGGCTAAATAGGAGACAATTCCAAACATAGCTTCTCCTCAAAGAGAACCTATGGATATTCCAACTTCTCCAGACAAAGAGAGTGGCTGGGGAGATTCCACAAGAGAAACAGAAGGACTGGTAACAATAAGTGAGATAGAAGGATTGGTAACAGAGACTTTGAAGGATTTGAGGAAGGGAGAAGAAGCTCAAGAGGTGGTAACTCAGGAAGCATTCACACCGAGTCCAAGCAAATCCTTGAGCAGACAAAAGATGATAATAAAGGCTCTGAGGAAAGAAAAAGAGGCTCGAGAGATGGTGGCCAAGGAAGTACTCACACCAAGTCCAGACCAGTTCCTAAACGAACCAACATTATTAATAGAAATTGAGAGATTGAAACAAGAAATTGAAGAATACAAAATATTGGACAGGCATATCAAGGCAGAGAATGCAGAATTGAAGGAGCAGCATGCGAAGGTCTCTGCCAAACTTAACAAAGTCTTGCCATTGGTCCATTACACTAGGGTGATCAAGAAGGAATTGAAGAGTGAAGCTTCTGGTGTTAAAATTTTGCAATCTGAGGAATGATAGAAGAGGGTCCGATTGTGCAGAAAGTTTTTGAGTATCAGTTTTTGATAACGTTGCATGAGGACATGCAACATCTTCAGCATGGGGGAAATGTTGAGTCTCCTTTTTGACATAAGATAATACCCTATCTTACCCTCTATATAAGTCTTTTTGCCTCTGTTATAAACCTATACTGGACTATTCCCTCCCAAAACACATGCCTAATAGCTATGTCATGTCTGCAAGAGGTAATTGGTGATTTAAAGCATGTTTGTTAAATTTCTTAAATTAATTCGATTGAAAGTGTTTTATTTTGTATAGTTCTAATAATTTGATTTATGAATAGTTTATCCAGCACTACTAGAAACCGTGTAATCTGGTAAAGAATCCATTCTGGTACCCAAGACAGTTTTGATTCGGTACCAACTCCATTCTGGTACCAAGACGTGCGTTATTCTGGTACTCCTTGCTCTGTTCTATTCCGGTACTCCTTGCTCTGTTCTATTCCGGTACTAGACTCACGAGTGTGTGCAATCCAGTACCAAAACCTCTGTTTCAGAATGCGCTAGTTGGACCTGGATAATGGTGAATATTTCGAGAAGACAGTTGGATAGAAGCGTCTGAGTTAGTTCTCCAATTGCAAGAGACTCCATCGCTCATGCACTTCGTGTCATGAGGATGGAGTCGACTCCTAAAAATTCGATGTAAATCTTAATTCTAGAATTTCTCGAACTGTTTAATGTTTATCCATAAATATTGGTAGTATCGGCTTACCTTATATAAGGAATACTATGTAGAGAGGAATGTAAGAAATATATGATAAGAATCAGACAGTACTTGTCATTGTCATGTATGAAGTAAAAGACTGTTGATCCAATTTACCAGCTGAATTAATACAAAAGATCTTTCATGTTAATTCTTGGATATGAGTGAAAGTTTTAGTCTGTTAACTCCTTAAGAGGTTCCTTGTTGGTTCGGCAAGGGGCCACCGCCCCAACTAAGGTAAACCTCATTGTATACGTTATGTGTGTTTGTGTGGATAGTTTACAGCAGCATGTGTGTGTGATTAGTCTTTATTTCATTCTCAGGATTGAGCGTTGAGTTAATCATTTTGGATTGGTGTGTATAAGAAAGTGCTAGATCGAATATACATTTTATTATCCAATGTTGAAGGTAGCTATCTCATAATTTGAAGTGTGAGACTGATATTTTAAGTTTATGATTGTAGTATCGCAAGGGACCAGGAGACTTTATCTTTCATCTTCATGTGTTGTAATAAAGTCTTTCATTTATACTGAATTCCCCTTGTGCTAGTTTGATTGAATTACATGAAGTTGAAGTTGGTTTTTGTTTCAAGAATGGTTGGAGTTGATTGTTTTAATTACTACATGAGACAAGCTTCTTAAAGTTCATCTTTTCAATACAAGTGCCTAAAATGAACATACTTGTTTCTTTGGTACAACATCTCTTTGATTGACTGTTTGTCTAAGTTTCATTATGAGTTTTCTCTTTTAGGTTTAGAGGATATTTTGAAGTATTTAGAGATCTTAGAAATGGAATTTTTATGTTATTAATTATTTCCTATATGAAACAAACTTAGATAGGTTACTTTTTCTCGGCACATATGGTGTAATGAATATTTCGATTACGAATCCCAGATTGACATTTAAATGAGTGTGAGATATAAAGTGAACATATTTACGCACCAACAGTCATATGCTTGAGGTAGAGTTGAATACTTTGGATCCTAAAAGTTTTGATAATATACAGGATATCTTTACTAAGTTTAAATATTTGATATTGAGCTTATCATCTTTGGGTATTTATAAGTAAACAAGTGGACTAAATTATTCTAACAATATTGGCCAAGCTAGGACCAGAATATGTTGTCTATGTTTCCACTTTCGATTCAGTCAGGTATCTCATGGGAACAAATTGGAAGATGCCTACCATGGATCAATTCATTGATTCTCTCACACATGAGCAGGAAAACCTCATTCATATGGGCCTAATCAGGGATCCAAAATCATATGTATTCATCATGCATGATGGAAAAGGATCATCCAAACAGAATGAGAAATAGAAACAGAACCAGAAGGGGGGATATTCCAAACCCTTGAATGATTCTTTAGGTTCCAAGGACTCTTCAAATTCCAAGAAGAGTAAGAAGGGAAAGCAGTGCACTTACTGCAATAAATTGAATCATGAAGAATCCACATGCATGAAGAAATAGATCGATCTTATGGCACAGGCACTTCAGTAGAACAAACTTGGAAACTTCATTCCAGAGGGAGTCAAGAACCAAAAGGAAGAAGATCTTGCTCCTAAGAAAGGTAATCATCATGCTCTTGTTGCAATTAATTCCTCATATGATTCATGGATTACAGATTTTGTCGCATCACATCATATGGCAGCGAAAGAGGAAGTTTTTACTTCTTTGAGTTCATGCTCTAGACCCCCTATTCTCATGGGGGATGATACTCCAGTAGCAGTAGCAGGAGAGGGAAGATTGGAACTCCATAATGGAAGTTTTGAGAATGTTTTACATGTTCCAAATCTTTCTATGAATCTTCTCTCAGTTTATCAGATCACTCAGAAAGGTAAAAAGGTTGAATTTACATCAGATTCAGTTTATGTACTTGACATGCGTGACAATTCCATTATTGCAATTTGTGAGGTGGATCACAAGTCAAGGTTGTATAAATCCACCAAGTTTGTTGACGGTGACTCCTCTTTTCTACCTACGCATAAGGAGAGTATTGTGCATGCACCTCCAATCCAACATGCATATACTCTTATGCTTCCATCGGTTCCAGACATTAGAGATGATTCCATACACTCATATTATGTACATGGAAATGAGTAGGTAGTACAACCATATAAGAAGCCAACTCTGAAGCTTCAACATATGCCCAAGATGGAATAGTTCACACTTCAGGAATCATGTGTTCTTGTAGGGAATCCATTGGATTTGAGGAGGACTCAATCTCATCATGAGGGTCCTTCTCATGTATTTTCAGCTTCTAAACTTGTGATTCCCATGCATTTATATATGGTTTAATCTTTTGATCCATAGACCTATAGTAAGGATGTGGGAAATCCATCATGGAAAGCAGCCATGCATAAGGAGTATGACTCACTCCTAGAGAATTAGACTTAGGATCCGGTTCCACTTCCACTAGAAAGGAATATTTTCAGGTGCAGATGGGTCCACAGGATCAAGAGGTACAAGGCTAGACAGGTTTCCAAAGGAGTTCATCCGATCCATAAATATTTCTACATCTTATTGAATACTTTCGGTGAGCAGAAGTTTCAGACTTTGCAAGTTTGTCTTGGAGTGAAGAACAGAGTTTCCTAGTCGTTGCCTTTTCTTCTTTTGATGCATTGTCTTTTGAGGGGGGGTTTTGTTCCCACGTGGTTTTCCCTCTTTCCCCATTTTTATTTAGTGTTCATTAGTTTCATTGTACATGAGTACCTAATATGGCCTAGTTGTCAGGACTCATTTTTACTCCATAGTGATGTTCAGGGGGGGTGTTGGTGAAATTTATATTTTCGACACACTAGTTCAATGGGAGTTAACTGACTAGTTCTATTTTATACTTTTTATGTTAGATCATCACTATTATGCTATTATGCATGCATGCATTCTGCTATTATGGAATGTTATGTCTTGTATATGAGTGTATTCCACTCATTCATTATATCACATTGATCATCATCTATGTATCAATTTGTTGGCAGCCACCATTTCTGTCAATTTTGATCACAATTAAAATCATCACAAAAAGATTATATCTTTTTGTATTTGCCACCTCCTTAAAATTATAAACACTTATTTTTTTGGGGCTTCGAGGCAATGATTGGGCTAAACTTATCTTATGAGTTTTTCATTTAAATTTTCATTTGTTTTGTTTAAAATTCATGACTGTGAGCATGAAGTTTAAACAAAAAGTTGGTTTGGGGTAATTATTCTGTAGTTGAATTTTCTACCTAAGAAATTTCACTTTGAAGGCACCTATATGTTACTAAATTGAAGTTTTATAAGAGCATTGATTAATTGATTGTCACATTTTTTATATATTATGAGATTTTCTATGGTTTATTATGTGGTTTGTTTATTCATCCATAAGCGTGCTGCAAATTTGGGTTAAAAATCGGTACATGTTCTTTAGTATATCAGTCATACCACATTCATGGCAATTGGTACAGGTCTGATGTACCCACGACTACACCTCATCCTGTTGTCCTAGGAAATTAATGAACCCGTTCATCATTCGAATTGGCATCTGATACTGTTGGAGGGTTTGATATTCATTATGGGTAATGGCTCATAGTTCTACACGCCCTCTGGTTTTTCATTTTTCCAAACTAATTTTATCAAGCATGGCAGTCTCCAAACTTCATAGGTATCGGGTCATTGTGTTTTTCACAGACCTCTCCTTACTACTTGTTTATTAGAAGCCTAAGTCTCCCTCCTATGATATCTATTGTGTCTATTTTATAGTGGCCATGGCCCTTGTGGTTCGAATCGAACCAAATGGTTGTCAAGCCCTTCTTGCCCATGATTATTCCATACATGATTTGAAGGCTCCCGGTTGGGATATCTTCCTCAAGAAATTCGAAGGTTATAATATTGCGGTCGCACAAGCCTTTGCGTAGACATTTGATGGGTTTAGAGAAAATATCGGAGATGTGAAATTGGAGGTCACAAAGGACTCTATAGCCCGAGCAACAGGACTCCCCCAGGAAGGTGAAAAGTGGTTTAAAAATGACAAAGTGGAGGATGTTCCATGGAGTTTGTTCATGGTATCTCACGAGTCTACCTGTCGCCCTAAAGGTATTCATATTTCCCTTATGAAACCTCGATGGAACGACCTTATTTTAATTTTGAAACAGTTTATAACATGTGAAGGTCAGTATGGTTTGGTCTTTTTATACCACATCCGATTGTTGATGTTGTTCATAGGGTTTAAACTGAACATGTCATTCTACTTGTTAATGATACTATATAAAATGTCAAAATGCTATAAGAGACAGAGCATGAACTCTTTGTTGAGCCTCTTTCATCACGATCTTATAAAAATATTGTTTCTATCCCACTTGTCACAAACCGGGGACACTTGGGAAAGCTTCCTGAGTTGAAATGGTTTCCCCCAGCCTGACAATACAGTGAATTCACCTTTAAATGTGAATCCCATTTTTGATAATCCCGTAACCGAAAGTCAAGGGTGTGATTCACCTGATGGGTGTGAAATGAATGAATCTATGTCTGTTGTTTTGCAAAACCCTATGGTTAAAAAATCACGATGCATTTTTTCTCCCAGAAAATTGTTGGAACATGTAGTGGATGAATTAAAAGGAAAAGTTTCCCTTGTTATTGCTAATGAACCTAATCAAGGTCACAGTGACAAACCTATCATAAAGAAAATTTGTAAGGGTAAGAAACAACAAAGCTCAGACTTGAATTTTATGAATAAGAGGTCTCGTCAATTGATTTCTAGGAGCTTAAGGAATCAAAAAAAGGATCATTTGAGCTTGATCTCTATGATTGAGGTCATTGATCACTGCTCGGATGAAGAGATCAATGATTTCCTTGCACTAGAAGATCTAGATAATCAGTGTCTTGGGAATGAAACTACTGGTCAAGCTGAACAATATGACTTTGTCTCTCGGTTACCTCCATTTTTGAAAGGCCAAGAGGGCTTTGCTGGCATTAGACATGACTTGAAACAAGCCACGGGAAAGTACGGAATACCCATTGCTGAATATGTTCCCCCTCGGCCTGCTATATCACCGGTGCATTGTGACAATTGTTTGGATTAGGTAGAACACTATTACAAGGACATACCATTGCTACAAGCACACATAAAACATCTGGTTGCTCAAAATTCTCTACTGGAACAAGAGAACCAAGAGTTCAAAGAACACATAGAAAGGGAAAATAAAAGACCCAAGAGATCTGGTAATATAATCATCAAAAATGCAACCAACTTCAATGCCATCATTAATTCGGAACTGTCTGATCCTTCACTATCTAATTTTTAATGGTAAAATTGATTTTGTTTGATTTTATTTTATTTTGTTATCAATGTCAAAATAGGAATATTTAGTTTTGATTTTCTTTGTTAATAATAAAGACTAGCTACATAATCTTTGATTGTGTAGACAATTTATTTCTGAATATTAGTTAGCATTAATTTCTGAATATCAATTGCATTTTGCTATCTACAGGAAAATGATGATTATGATGATATTTAAATGGAGAAACTATCTGGGATCATGCAATGTATAGTTCTATAGTTTTTTATTTTTATTTTCATAAAACTTTGTTATCATGTAATAATTTTTGGCAAACCAACTCCTACAAGAATGGTTTTTTGTTGTATTATTTTTGTAAGACAATCTATTTTTGGGGGGATTGTACTCTATCTTGCATGATAAGAGTTTGTCAATCCCAAACCAATTTAAATAGTGATCACTATTAGAAGTGAAAATATATTTGGCTGGGATACATTATGGACATATGATTTTGAAAACTGATATGGAGAAGTTGCTCACCATTTGGCTTTAGACCTGTGTGACTCTTACCCCATTATGTTTTTTGCTTCCATCTTATGAAATGTTACTACATTTGATGCAACTTAAGTCTGGTTATCATATGGTATTTCATATTATTAAGTATTTTGATGGTGTCTATAATTTGTTGTTCCATTTTACATCGGTGATCAATCTACCATTTGATTATTGTCGATTTATTCTAGATATTAAATGATGGGTTATATTAATGTTTTGAATTGAGTTTCCTCTCTTTATAAGTGTTGATTATCATAAGATCATCGGATATGTACATTTATAATTATGTTGTTATATTATTTCTCCAATGCATCTTTGGGTTTGTTCTAGGAGTATTAGCACTGTTTTGTTATAGGTTTCCCTCGTAGGCTGGACAATCAGGAGTTTTSAATTGCACAGGAAGATAAATTCAGTTTAGTTGATTAGTTACAAGTTAGTTTACTTGTTATTTAATTAAATCATCTATTAATGAAATAAGAACAACATGAATTAACTTTTGACTATTTACGTATTCTTATTTCAATTATATTTAATTAGCATTTGTTAGTTTTAGATCTTTAGACATTCAAAAGAAAACAGAAAAACGTATGTGTTTTCTTTATCTCTTTTATAAACACTTTCAAAAACATTTGTTTCGCAAGATGTCAAGTAAATCTTGTACGTTGTACATAGCCTGTTTATAATCATATGCACATATTCATGTTTCCATTTGAAAATTTGTAATTATTGAACTTATATTATTAGTATCATAGATTTATAGATTAGTTTATTTTCTCTTATTATTTTTAGGACTTTAGCTAGCCAACGGATCCATTAAACCTGTTGGGTCATTTCATTCCAAATGGATTGGGTTATTTAGACAACCCCGATCTAGATTTGACCTTCCAATTGATGGAGTGTCACCTACGCCCGTGCCTGTACCTGGACCCCAACACCCATTACCTAAACACCCGGAGAAATGGCTGCCCAAATTTGATCCAAATTCGAAGCAATCAGTTGAGGATCACATCAAGAAATTTATGTTAGCCATTAGACTCCGGAGTGTTGAACACAAGGATGTAGAATGTAGATTATTTCCTTGTACTTTTGAGGGAAATGCCTCCACTTGGTATTTTTCTCAACAGCCCCAGACCATCGTCTCTTGGGACAAATTCAAAACTTGTTTTATGGAAAAAATTGGAGATGATAAATCTGTGGAAGTCTTGGTTATGGAACTCTCTATCTTGAAAATGAACCCTAAATAAAAAGTGAAGGACTTTAACCAAAGGTTTATGACGTTAAAGAACAAAATCCGTGTAGATTCGATGCCCATAGAAAGATTAATTGTTGCATATTATGCTAAGGCCCTACACAATAACATAGCCATATGGGTTAAAAGGTCCAAGAAGAACACTTTGTTAGAATTTGTTGAGGATGCAAGTCAAATTGATAAAGATATATTAAGATTAAAAGATAATCTGAATAGTGAAGCTGAAACAACTTCGTCGTCGAAGAAGAAAATAGAAATTCTCACTAGGCCTCTTCAAACAAAAAATCAAAAAGAAAATTTAGACTTGGAGAGATTGCAAAAAGATTTCCAGAAACTGTCCAATTAGGTCATTGACTTGAAGAGATCAGCCAAGGAGGCATCCACAAGCAAAGGAAATTTCAAACCTCCTTTTAGAAATCCTTTCCCTCCAAACCGGCCAAACCCGACCACATAAGGTCTAAATTTCGAAAATTTACAGTATGCTTTGCAGACGATATTAGAAGCGCATGAAAATTATGTGTCTGTTCCTCCAAAAATTTCTAACAATACAGTTGAAGAAGAGGTACCAGAAGAGGAGGATTTATCTCCTCCAGTTTTTGGGCACTTGTCGGACAATATCTTTAAAGCAAATTTTGAAACTGTCCACCCTTACAACACTAGGAGTAAAACACAAACCAAGCCCGCTACAGAAACAAGTAAAAATGTGTTTCCTAAACAAACAAAACAAACTGAAACTAGACAAAACTTAGTTGCCCCAGTTTTAGAATATAATTCAATTGAAGATCTGAAAAAACTAAGGGAAAATATTTATGTTTTTGAGTTGCTGAAATTTCCTCTTATTTTGCAGAAAATGCTTCAAAGCATCGCTGAAAATAGTAAAAAGAATGATGTTAGCAGCAAAAAATCAGCAGAGATTAATTCAAACATAGCTAAAAATGTCCCAACTAAAAAGACATCTGAACCTCAAGACAAAAGGGACTTTGTAGAAAACATTATAGCAAATGTAAATAAAATTGTTTTAGGGACAACACTAAAAAATTAGTAGAATTTTGTTGTTTCCACACGGAAAAATGTCCCACCTTTTTTATTGACCTTTTAAATTTTTAATAGGAATGTACATAATTGCATGGTTGACTCTCATGCATCATCAAACGTGATTCCTCTCTCTGTATGCTAGAAAATTAATGCAAAAGTACAACCTTATGATCTTAAAATTATTCAGCTAGATCAAACGAATGTTAAAGTGATCGGTGAGCTTAAGAATGTGCTTATTATATTATCATCCAATCCTAAAGTTCATCAGATAATTGATACTATCATTGTTGATATTCCTGAAGTTTATGGCCTATTTTTAAGCAAAGATTGGTCAGAACAGTTGCACGGTTATTTTGCTACAAACTAATCTCACTTATGGTTGCCTGAAAATGGATAGCCCAACAAAACCAGGATAAACTGAGAACATTATCTTAAGCATACCATGACATATCTGAATGATCCAAATGAGCCTTTCATTACATCCACAAATTCATTTGAAACATAGGGAATGAATACCTTTTTTGGTAATTTCATGACCGAAATCTCTTCTATCACTGATCCAGGACAACAATCTAAAGTTACATCCTATACTCAGACACCAACTTTTTCAAATACGCCAAGTATTATTGATGACGCACAGATCTGGTCATTATATTTTGATGGATCTAAATCTTGAGAAGGAGTAGGTGTTGGTTGTGTACTCATTGATCCTACAGGTAATGAAACTTTTATTGCTTGTCGGTTGGAGTTTGAATGTACTAACAACATGGTTGAGTACGAAGTGATTCTGCAATTACTTAGGAAAGAACTAGACATGGATGTGAAAAATTTGGTAGTTTTTAGCGATTCATAAATAGTAGTTAAATAGGTAAGGAATGCAATACATTGTTTGTCTCCGCATCTAAGAGTTACCAAACCAAGGTATGGAGTTTGATGCATAAATTTTAAGCATTTAATATAAATTATATTCCTCGGATGAGTAATTCAAAAGATGATCTACTAGCCAATGTTGCTTCTAAATTGTTGCTTGTTGAAGGTCTTTCTCCTAATACGTTTTCGATCAAATTTTTGTTCAGGTTGTCGATTTTGGATAACATAAAAAATTGGAGAGTATTCGATGACGACCAACAGATCATAAACTTCCTGCATATGGAAGACACCTTTCAGGATGGAGTCATTGATGAAGGCACTTGTGACGAGAATCTCCGAGACTTCACAGTAATATCTGATCCTCGATCCCATGAATCAACATCCAAGATGGTAAACTCTATCCCCAGATATGTTGTAAGATCAAAAAAAATTTATGACTTGCATGATAAGTTTAGAGGGGTATTCAACTGTAAAACTAGCAGTTCCTCTTTGATTTATGAAACTATTAATTTAGGAACAATAGATAATCCTCAAAATATTAATCTTGGAAAGGGATGTTTCGAGAAAGAAAGATTTTCTTTCACAAAATTATTTAAAGAATTTAAATATGTATTTTCTTGGATGTATGATGACTTGAAAACTTTTGATCCAAACATCATACAACATGTAATCCCTATGAAACCCCAGACTCATCCTTTTCAACAAAAATTGAGGAAAATACATCATAAATTAGAATCTACTATTAAAAAGGAACTAAACAAATTACTAACTGCAAAGATAATTTTCCCGGTTAAGCACACTCAATGGGTGTCTAGTTTAGTCCCTGTAAGGAAGAAAAGTGGTGAAATTAGACTCTGTGTTGATTTTCGTAACCTTAACCAAGCATCTGATAAAGACAACTACCCTATTCCTCCAATGGAACAAATTCTATAACAGGTGTCTGGTTCCAAAAGACTATCCCTGCTAGATGGGTTTTTGGGATACAACCAAGTCCTTATGTCTCCTTTAGACCAGCTTAAAACCACCTTTCGTACCCCATGGGGTACTTATGACTATAGGAAAATGCCTTTTGGATTGATAAACGTCAGTGCTACTTTCTAGAGAGCAATGGATATTTCTTTATGTGGCCTCATTAACCAGTCAGTTGTGGTCTATATTGATGATGTCACTGTCTTTTATAAAAACAAGAAACATCACTTGTCTCACCTTAGGGATGTCTTGGAATGATGTCGTAAGTTCGGCATATCACTCAATCCTAAGAAATTGGTCTTTGCAGTAGAGAAAGGAAAACTTCTTGGGTTCATAGTATCTAAATATGGAATGATTATTGACCCCGAAAGAACCCAAGCCATTGCTAAACTCCCCCCTCCTTCTTCCAAAAAGGCCATGCAATCCTTTTTGGGCAAAATTAATTTTATCAGAAGATTTGTCCCACAGTTTCTCAGAAATGGTTAGACCGTTACAAAATCTAATTAAAAAATATGTTTTGTACCGATGGGGACCTCAATAAAGTTAGGCTTTCGATTCAATTAGAAAAGCGATAATAGAATCCCCATCCCTGATGAGTTCTGATTTTTCTTAGGATTTCACTCTTTACACTTTCACATCTGACAGATCCTATGTCGTTGTTCTTACACAGAAAAATGATAAAAGTAATGAGATACCCATTTCCTTAATGAGATTTGCTTTTAAAGGAGTGGAACTTAATTACCCAGCAGTAGATCAGTAGGCATATGTTGGTTTTAAATCAGTGAAACACTTCCAGTCTTACCTATTAAAATCCAAAACCAAATTGGTTGTGCCTTACTTCGTTGTGAGAAACATGTTAGTACAAAAAGACCTAGGTGAGAAAAGGGGAAATTGGATGACATCACTACAGGAATATGACCTTGAAATAACGCATGCACAAATAACGCATGCACAAATTGTTAGAGGTTAGGGCCTTTGTAAACTAGTGGCTGATTTAGTTGAGGAACAAGAAAGTCAACCAAACACATCAATTGTAAATCAGCACAACGAAAAATAAATCAGCTATGTACAAGCTACACCCAATTCTTGGTATGAGGACAATAGATTTTATTTAATGCATGGATCTTTTCCCTGCAATATTGATCCCAAAAAAAGAAGAGCACTTAGTCTTAAATCTGTGTCTTTCCAGTTAATCAATAATATATTATTTCGAAAGAACTTTGATGGTGTTTTTCTGTGTTGTTTAGAAAAAGAGGAGTCTAAAAAAGTGTTGTCTAAACTTCATGTCGGTGATGTCGACGGTCATTTTTGTGGATATACCACTACCCACAAAGTGTTAAGGGTTGGATACTCTTAGCCTACTCTGTTTAAAGATGCCCATACGTTGTCCCGTAAGTGTCTAATCTATCAAAAGGCTACAAGATGGGT
>SNQJ01S0028738.1:166723-191624 GCA_010110895.2 Picea sitchensis
GTTTTGGTCTGCGTAGGGCTTAGGTTTATTTCGGGCACATCGTGAAACCCAACATGCAGCCCTTTTACCCTTATAATTGATATCAACATTGCCTTTACACTTTTTCTTTGCAGATTTTTTAACAGACTTAACACCACCTTTGGGATACAAATCTGGTAGAGTGTCAGGTTGGGTAGTGTCCGGATAGGTCGAGGGTTCCACATTAGAAATAGGATCACAGAGCAAGAGTGAAGAAGGAGGGATGGTAGGCTCGACGAGGTTTTCTGTAACAACAGACTTGTTAACCTGTCCTATTTCACTACTAGCAAAACCATTTCTTAACAGGAAGGCATCCCAACAATCACCGTTTAATTTCAACTGATGAACAATAATAATCTTGATCAAACAATGGTGGAATAGGCTGGAATCAGATTTCTACCTTTTAAAATGCTTTGCCATTTTGTATAAGCTTCGAAGGAGAAAATAGGGCATGTTTAGGGGAAAATCGATAAATCTCATGAGAAACCGCAAGTGATATAATAAAACCAAACCATATCTCCCCTCACAGGTAACGAATTGTTTGACAATAGCTAACAGATCGTTCCATCTAGGTTTTAGGGCTCAAACAGGCATACCTCGGTCACAGTTGGTAATCCTCCTTAGGGTGAATAACAATGACCAGGGAACCTCTTCAACCTTTGAATTTTTAAACCACTTTTGTCCCATGGATGGAAGATCGGTGGCTTGGCTAATAAAATATTCATTTAACTCAAGTTGTACATCTCCTCTTTTATCTCTGCAACCATCGAACGTTAGCATGAATTCTTGAGAAACTGTTAAATTAAAACCCTCGAACTTTTCAACAAAGACATGCCAGCCATTCCTCTCTAAGTCTTCTTGGGCATTGTCAAACGATAATAATGTCTGGACACCGTTGGGATCAATTCTCACCACAGGGGCCATGGCTAACAACAAGGAATCGACAGGGGATTCGGCGATAGGGTTTGATAGAACAAGCACAGAGCCATTTCCCTGAGCTTCCCCAACACAATGCGAAGAGAGCTCGAAATGGTAGGCAGGAGTGTTAATTTCTATGCGTGTGAGAAAAAACGTGTAGATCGAGGCCATGCAAAAACATCATACCCCGTTGTACTTGGAATGACACCTTAGTGTAATGGTACACACAAAAATCATAACAGTTGAAAACCATCATATGCATATCCATGATTTAATAAAATCAATATGTCAAATAAACAATTGAATCGAAGATTTTATAAGTCAAAAACCCCATTAACATTAGTCGAATGCTAAACGGGTGGTGGTTTAATACATATGTAACCAAGGTGTGTTCGATACCAAGGGGTTATAACCATGAAAACAACCATGTTCATAACAAAATAAGACAAATAGACGATAAACCATATGAACATTAACCCTTTGATGAAATCAAACATGAATTCTGGCTGTGAGTTTTCATGCTTGCAGTCATGAAAACAAAATCGAAAGGCAGGAACGTAAAAAGCGACGAGTAATAAGTGTTGTTTAATGAAAAATATTGTGACGAGTGACGATAATTTAAAAACCCTGTGTAGGCATATTGTAAAAATAGAGATTAATATGGCTGCCAACACAACCATGAATATAAAGAATGTTGGTTCTTGTGTTAACAACATTCATTTTGTTATGTGTTCTCTTGTTTTTATGATAATAATTTGCCCATATTTTTACTGGAAAATGTATGCTATCAATGTGCATAAGGAAAACATCACTTAGTATAAGAAAGCCCCTTTTTTTTTTTTTTTTTTAGTATATGTGTGAATCATGCCAATATGTATATTAGTGCTTATGAAGTAAAGTGCAACAGAGTATCATTGTAAAAGAAATGTTCATAACTGGTAAATGAGACGAAAAAATGGAATGATGGTCATGGAAAAATGAAGTGACGATAGTGAATAATGTCCCCTACCCCCCAACTGAACTTGTTGCATGTCCTCATACAACATGGCATAAGTCGTAAAAGTGAAAGAGGAAAGGGAACTGAATGAGGGAGTTTTCCAAATTATTCATGGCTAGCAGTTTGAGGAATTACATGATTAAAGTGTAGAAAATAACATACCTCCACTTACCCAAAATGTTGATGAACTATGCAATAGGAATATGGTTGATGCGGCTGCTAGATCATGGAAGATGTCACTATTGTAAGATCATATGGAAAGTGGTTGCTGCTGTAGCTGTGACTGTTGTCTACTGGATCATAGAATGTGAAGTGGAGGGATCTGAACTGCTGTTGAATGCACCATGGAAAAGAGAAAGTATGAAAGTGGAACTGTAGTACTCTCAGAGAGTGGTAGTCATGCTACTGTAACTACTGACAGAGTCATGAAAAGTGTATAGTCTTCACCCATTACGAAACTTGATGGTACAATTCTAATCATGCAAATGAATGTGTCGATGTCGAGCATGAAAAGAAGTCATTGGATTACTGACCAATGATGAATGTTGTTAACCAATGCGAGGCAACTCACCATTGATGTTAATGAGTGCCAAGGTACCCGAGTACATCTGGTGAAGTGTGAATGAATGAGATGATGTCAAGCCACTTGCAAGATCTGACGATCAAGGGACATTGATGTATTCCCATGATTGTCAGCGAGAGAATTTGCCATTAAGTCATGCAAGCTTCCAGGTACTCAAAATGGACTCTACTCTATATCCCAGATAAGGTGTTGAGGTCGATGGGGCAAGACTGTTGAAAGGTGGGTCTTAAGGAATCCCACATCAGTCAATGCGAGTTTGTATAAAAAGATTTGGTAGGACTATATGAAATATCTCAGCAGCAACAGTGTTTATGGCAAGGAAATGTAAGCATGGAAAGGGATCTGGTTTTATTCAAGAGGCAAACTGGAATGGAAAAAGAAGGAAAAAGTGAACTGAAAAAGATAAAGGAATGTATGCAACTCAGAAAGGAATAGGCATGTGTGAAGTGATGAAATTTAAGGCAATGGAAGATGGCTTCAACACAGGATGACTAATCAACTTTGAAGGAGAAATGGGATAGTGTCATAACATGAAATTTGGCAAAATGCGGAAATAATAGTGTATCACAGCATGGTGTATCAGCATGGTCACTGTGTAATAGAAAACATCAAGATGCGCAAAATTTTTATGTGTAACAACAAAATGTTGTTGTGTATCAGCGAAATGTTTATGTGTAACAACAAACGTCATGATGTTTCTGATGAGTAACAACTCCTTCAAGCTGTCTAGTAAACATGTTTTTCTGAAATGTTGTGATTCTTGAAGATCATTGTGGCATGGAAAACCAGCATCATGTTCCTGCAATCAGTCTTTAGTATTAATCCTGCAATCAAAACTTCGTGAGAGCATCGCAAAACATAAAATGCAAAATGCGAGCTAATTGAGATAGAAAATAAATGCAATTATACCTACTATTCACACTTATTTGTTTCGTCATTGATGGCTGCCAAAGTGAGTTAAGAAAAACAAATGAATGTTAAACATGAAAACATGTATTTGTTATTGGTTTCAGGAATGTTTTTTTTTTTTTTTAGTTGTAACAGTGATCTGCAAACAATAAAAAATTATAAAAAAAACTCTTTTTCAAAACCTTGGTTGTCTGCGCATTTCACCTTCCATGAATTTCAGTCTACATCGAATATGGCGGAATCATATCAGCGTGCACCTGCCACGCTAAAACTTGCAAACAAAAACAATAAAAATTAAGATCTGAAACTTTTCTAAATTTCCACATCGCCTAGATCTGAATGTTTAAAGTTCATTGTTTGGCTCGGGCCAAGAATAGTGAAACTAAAACTGCACTATTCCTAAAACTTCGTTGACTGTGCAAAGACCTTGTTCTCATTTAAACTTCATTTAAATTTCCACAATAATATTTTGTCTCAGCCATCTCGTCTCTAGTTTGAGTTGTAGTAACGACATTATAGACTCATGGTAGTCTCTTTTGGACAAACAAAATTTTATTTTCCATTTCTTCAATCTTCACTTCTGGTGCTTTGAACGTAGTTTGTGTGGCCAAGATAGAGAATCTTAGCACAATATGGGATGTTTTCTGATCTAGATGCTGATTTTTTTCATACGGGAGAGACAGTAATGGCTCTTGAGGAGGATCCAGGATCAAATCTGTCCAAGATGGATTGACTGGACGATATTTGTGAGAAAACAATTCCACTCTTTGCTTAATAGTTTGGTTAGATCTGCTTCATCTGATATAGCCATCACAAGAAGATTTGTGTCCGTCAAATCTCCTAGCATATCCATCAAATTCTGTTGCATATTTATCAAATATTAGGTATCGTCCTGAGAATAGGGTGATCAGATGGGTTTGTTGCAAACTCCATTCAATGCACGGGAAAAAAAATAGCATCCAATTAATTACCCAAACTGAGATCTCGGCGTGGATCATAGAATAAGGAGGTTTGAATGTTCGACTATTAAGGGAATAAGCTAAGGTTTCACGTGATTGGTTGGGTTGATTATTATCTACTCACGATTATTTTCCATGCTCTCATACTTGGCAGCACGATCTTTCTCATTGGTCCAATATTTCTATCAGTTAACGTCCACTCACAGACTATTAACAACATCATTTTCCCCGACAACGGTGCCAAAATGTTAGGTGGAAATATTGTCGTTTAATTCCATTGTAGTATTTTCCCAGCCATTTAATTTGTCAATCTGAGGTTCGTAGGCTGACGAAGCACACGCACTATATATGCAGGACTGAAGTAGAAGTAATCTAATCTAAATATATATGCAGGATCGTAGGAAAGATAGTACGTAAGAATCAACCCACCCAAGTGACTGGTTTTTTAGTTGACCTCATAGGAAAGTGCGCGGAGGGCCTACAAATGAATTGGGTACAGTACTTGGTGAACCAATTAGAACTTGACTGTAGAGAAGCCCAAGATCAAGGGTATGAATTCCACTTCAGCTAGCTTTTGATCCTGATCGCTTTCATCACCTAGGAGATGCCAGAAGGTGCGACCTTCCCAAACATCGAGCCCTTTGAACCATTGGCCACGAAGTTCATCACACTATGGTATTCAAGCGACGTGAATAAACAATGGTAGTCCAATACTGTATTTCACGCATACTACAACTAGTTGAAGGTAGCCATACAGATTGTGCCTCGCATAACTCTGAATACTTTACATAGGTTCCAACCTTTGATAAAGTTCAACGCAAACCACCATTTCATTTATATTATAGTGCGTGTTGATGAGCACAAGAAACAACTTCAGTCCTACTACAAGCTAACAGAGGAGGACTTGGAGAAGATCACCAAGGATTGGTTGGTGGATCTCCTCATTCCAGCAGACCCTGCAAAGATATCCGATATAGACAGTCCAGAAACTGCGTCGTATACACCCAGACCTAGAAAGATAAAGAAGAGTGAAGAGGTCCATGATTTAGATAGTGCATCCATGAAGACCGCTTCCATCTCACCAGAGAAAGGAGGTGATGATGCAAGGTTGAATGACACAGAGGTCAAGCAGCAGCAGGGTGACGAGGTTGATCCCCTGAAAAAGAGGAAAGGTTCACCTCTGAAACCTTCCTCCCAGAAGAAATCGAAGGCCACTATGATGAAGATGCAGAGCGTCCTCACCTCTGATGAATTCAACTTCCTCGTAGTAGCCATGAATGATGTTTCACTGGAGATAGCAGAGAAGCAAGAAGAAAAGTAAGAGGAATTGTATGATCGAATCATGACTAAACTTTGAGGAGTACAACAAGCCCTACAATCTAGCCGTGCAGTCTTCACTGCGTTGGGAGAGCCAGAAGTGGGAGATGATCCAGCTCAACTCCACTGAATAGTTGATACAGTCGAAGCTCGTCTTCGACGAGCACAATAGGAAAAAGCGCAAGCTGCCTGGGATTTGGTACAAGTATAGGGAGTACGTGTAGAACAGTGTCGAGTTGTCGAACAGGAAAAGAATGCTCTCCAATCAAAGTTCAATGAATAAAATACACAGCTACAGCAAGGCAAGGAACAATTGCTCGCCAAGCAACTTGAAGTGAAGGAAATGGTCACTAGAGCACTTTTCTCTGTGACTGTCATAGAAGTAAAGGTAGAGGATAAATTCATGAAGCAAGTAGATCAACTTGAAGAAGTGATCCAGCAGTGCATAACAGATTTAGAGCTATGCATTGTGCCCAAGACTCCACAGGAGGTAAGAGACCAGTGAGAAGCCATTGCTTATAGCGTAATTGACAACATGAAGGCCCTTACCTTAGAATGTAAGAAATTTTTTGATCACAATGCCCAGACATATGGGAAACTTACCGAGAACCCAGAGTTGTAGGCACTGGAGTCGCAACTCCAAAAAGTGAAGCAACATGCAAAAACACTACAAGCCCAGCTGAAGTCTCTGTTAGTTGTGGAGAGAATGAAGAGATCTCAAGAGCAGGGAACCACCCAATAGCAAATCCATAATATCCAAAGCAGAGTTATGGAGATAAATCAGAAACTCCAACTGGTACAAGATAAGGCCTATCATTTGTTTACAGAGGTGGAAGGCCAAGGAGAAGAATTGGAACATGTTAGCACTGTGGAAGAACAACTCCTGGAAGGACATGTGAATGATGCAGTCATTCAAGAATTTGTTGAAAAAGAGTGCGTAGCACAGCAGAAAGTCGAAGCAGTTCGAGCCAAGCTCGAATCATTTGAAGAAGAACTTCCTACATTAAAGTGACTCGGGACAAGTCACAGGTGAGTGTTGGGGGCTTGTTGGCCCTTGACCAGGTTTTCTAGATATCTAGTCAATTTTGACCTATTTTTGGACTTCAACATCCTATCAAAGGAGGAGCGCAAGATGAAGTAGAGATCATGGTATCTAGGCCCCTTTTTGGGTCCTTTTTGGGATGTGGTAATATGTAACGAAAATGGGATGTCGTCCCATGGGTTTACACATGTTTAGGCTTATTTTGTATATATAAATAGATTCTTACGCTAGATAGAATTAGTGGTGCATCTATGTGATGTGCATGTATGCTAAGTGCAAGTAGATTATGTAAGTTCTTTGTGAATTACTGTGTGAGACTTGCAGAGATAAGTGCAAGTCATTGTAGCAAGATTGTGGAAGGCTTAGTGTTAGAACGCAAGGAAGAAGGATCTAGCAAGCTGTGAAAATCTTTTGTCCTATGCAGAGTAAGGGTTTTGAAGCTCTATGATTGTAACTGATTGACTAAGACAATAAAGAAGAAGAGTTGGTGGACATAGCCCCAGGGTGGGGGTGAACCACGTAAACATTGTGTTGTTATGCTTTTCTCTTGTCTTAATGTGTTTATGACTCTCTTTCTAAGTGATTTGATGGAGATAGATAAATTTGTTCATGCTTTGTGCTAATGATGTGTAAGAATGTTAGATATGAATTCTATGATTGTGCTTAGTGCTTACTTCTACTAGATCTGATCCATGTGTTTGTACTAAGTACTTAATTACATTAGATCAGTGTGAATACTGTGAACCTTTGTTTTATCAGCAAAGTAGGTATTGATTGCATATTGAGGATCTGACGGTGCTAAGTTCTCTATTAAGTATCATAATCATAGATCTGTGCCTGAGCTAAGGTTACAGACACCTGAGTCTCACAACCACCCCTGTCTCTACCTCGGGTGAGACTTCATCTACTTCACAGGTGTTGTTGAAAGGGATGGTAGTTAGGGTTTTGTTGGTGCATTGTTGTAGCATTGAACCTTGGGTCTTCCCCTGTGCCAACAATTTCTAAGCCTGAAGAAATGAACATGAGACAAGAAAACCCTAAGGTAGATCCAAAAACTAAGATTATGACAAAATCCCAGAAAGAATTAGAGAAAGCATTGCTATAGATGAAAGAAACCCTGAATGATCACCGACATGTTAGGTCAGGCTATTAGGAAAACCTTAGATTGAAAGAGGTCAGGCCAAAAGGCAAGAAGAAGAAGAAGTTTTAGAGCAAAAGAAGCAAAAGTTAAAAGAATTCATGACTAGAAGGATCACACACTTGATTGAAGAATAGAAGAACAGATCGAAGTTATTTAGCACCAGATACCCGGATGTCGAAGTTGGAAGAACACTAGAAGACCCACAGAAAATTGAAATACCTATTCTAGATAAAGAAGAAGGATCACTCTCGAATCTTAGGAAATAATCTCAACAGTGCGAAGTAACTATGCCAAAAGAAGATATGAATTGGAATGGAAAAATGCATGTTGAGACAAAGCTCACTGGGAAGAAGGCTAGAAATCTAAGTAAGAAGAGAGTTAATATCGAACCTTCCTGGAAATTGAGCCTATTGAACCACTGGCCATGAACTTCAGTAGATTGTGGTACTCAAACGACATGAATAAACAGTGGAAGTCAAATGATATTTTCCATACCTACTACAATCAGCTGAAGATAGCCATACATTCGCAACCCCACATGACTTTGAACACTCTACACCGGTTCCGACCTTTGATGAAGTTCAACGTGGATCAACATTTTATTTACATCACAGTGCGTGCCGACAAACACAAGCAACAACTTCAGTCCTACTATAAGCTGACGGAGGAGGAATTGGAGGAGATCACAAAGGACTGGTCAGCAGACCTCCTTATTCTAGCAGACCCTGTGAAGATATCTGACATTGACAGCCTAGAAACTGCTCAATATATGCCCAGACCTGGTAAGACAAAGAAGACTGAAGAGGTCCAAGAGATAGAAAGTGCATCTGTAAAGACTACTTCCATATCACCAGAGCAAGGAGGTGATGGTGAAGAGTTGAATGACATAGAAGTTCAACAGAAGCAAGGAGATGAGGTTGACCCCCTAAAGAAGAGTAAAGGTTTGCCTCCAAAACCTTCCTCCTAGAAGAAATTGAAGGCCACCATGACCAATATGGAGATTGTCCTCACCTCCGATGACTTCGAATTCCTCATAGCAGCCCTGCAAGATGATTTATTGGAAATAGCAAAGAAACAAGAAGCAAATCAAGAAGAGATGTATGATCGAATTGAGACTGAACTCTGAGGGGTACAGTAGGCCCTACAGCCTAGTTTTTCAGTCTCCACTGCGTCGGGAGAACCAGAATTGGGAGATGAGCTAGCTCAACTCCACCACCTAGATGATACATTCTAAGTTCACCTTCGATGAGCACAAGAAGAAACAGCGCAAGCCACCCAGGCTTTGACACAAGTACAAGGAGTACTCATCGAGAAACGCAGTGCTACAAAATAGGAAAAACTTGCTCTCCAAGAAAATTTTGATGAAGAAAAAGAACAGCTACAGTAAGAAAAGGAACAGTTGCTCGCAGAGAAACTCGAAGTAAAATAAGTGGTCAACAGAGCACTTCATTCTGTGACAGTCTTAGAAATCAAGGTAGAAGATTGAGTTTCACAGTAGGTGAACCAGCTTGCAGAAGCCATTAAGAAGCTACATCAATGCATAGAAGATTTGGAGCTACACACTATACCTGAGACCCCACAAGATGTAAGAGACCAAAGAGAAGAAACCGCCCGGAGTGCAATTGAAAGGATAAAGGATCTTACCCTGGAATGAAAGAGACTTACTGATCACAGTTCCCAGACCTATGAACATCTCACGGAGAACCCAGAATTGAAGGCACTGGAGTTGCATCTCCAAGAGGTGAAGTATCAAGCCAAAAATATATAGGCACAGTTGAAGTCCCTATCAGATGTGGAAAGAATGAAGCGCTTGCAAGACTAGCGGACCGCCTAGCATAAAATCCATACTATCCAGAGCAGAGTTATGGAAGTAACTCAGAGGCTCCAACCCGTACAAGACAAGGCCTATCAATTGTTTACAGAGGTAGAAGGCCAAGGAGCAGAGCTATAGAAGGTTGACACTACAGCTGAAGAACGTCTACATGGATCTATCAACGATGTAGTCATCCAAGAGTTCATTGAATAGGAGGTTGTATCATAGCATAAAGTTGAAGCATCTTGAGCCAAGCTCGAGGTGTTCGAAGTAGAACTAATCATACCAGAGTGACTTGAGATGAGTCACGGGTGAGTGTTGGGGGCATGTTGGCCCTTGACCAAGTTTTGGGGAGATCCTTGGTCAAGTTGACCTATTTTTGGACTTCAACAGCTTGTCGAAGACGAAGTGCAAGGTGAAGCAGAGATCATGGGATCTCAACCCCTTTATGTGTCCTTTTTTGGATTTGGGAATATGTAGCGGGAATGGGATTTTGGCCCATGGATTTACCCATGTTTAGTCCTATTTTGTAAAGTATAAATAGATGTCTAGGAAATGTAAGGAGGGGGGAATAGGAATCTATGTGATGTAAGGTCGATAAGATAAGTGCTAACTGAAATTATGGTTTGTAGATTCTTTGTGCATATCATGAGAAACATGTAGAGCTAAGTGCAAGTGGTTGTAACAGACTATGAAAGGCTTTATGCTAGACCTAGCTTGGGGAAGGAGGATCTGTCGAGGTGCACGCATATCTCCTGTCCTATGTGGAGTAGTGTTTTTGTGTCTCTGTGCATGTAGATAACTGATTGAAGCTAATAAAGAAGAAGAGTTGGTGGATGTAGCCCCAGGGAGGGGGTGAACCACGTAAATATTGTGTTATTCTGCTATGTGCAATGTTCTGATGTATTTATGTGTTATTTGCTAAGTGTTTGATATAGATAGATAGATAGATAGACATGTTTATGCTTTGTGCTTATGATGAATCTGGATGTTAGATTTGATATAAGTGAATGTGCTTAGTGCTTGAATCTTCTAGATCTGATCCATTTATATATGTTAAGTGCTTGAATACATTAGATCAGGGTGAATGTTGCGATGCTTTGTTTTCTCTGTGGAGTAGATATTGGTTAAAAAATGATGAACTAACAGTGCTAAGTGCTCTATTAAGTGTATAATCACATATTTGTGTCCCAGCTAAGGCTGCAGACACCTGAGTCCTGCAACCACCCCTGCCTTTACCTTGGGTGATACTTCATCTGCTTCACAGGTGTTGCCAAAAGGGTTGGTAGTTAGGGTTTTGGTTGTGTGTTGTTGTAGCGTTGAACCCTGGGTCTTCCCCTGTGCCAATAGGGATTTGCTTCTCAAGTGGGACAAATCTCACGAGGGAAAGAGGGAACATACCAAGTTTCAAAACCTGTGGCTAGGACCATTTGTAATTTCTGAAAAATTAGGTCCTAGCTCTTTTCGTCTGCATAATTTAGAGGGACAGTTGGACACTTTCCCAGTGAATGGCCAGGCTCTCAAGAAGTATTTCTCTTGATGATTTCTGTTCCACCCTCTTGTAAATATTTTTAATTTTCTTTTCTGTTTTTTATTTTGGTTCTTTTCATTTTGATTTGTTTTCCAAATAATTATGTCTGAGTCGCCATTTCATTTATTGAAGGGAATTAGAACTCTCATTCATTTGTAGCAGTTGTTAACATCTCAAGCACCTAAACAGTAAATGCTAAACTGATATCAGTAGAAGTAAGTTTCTGTTCAAATGAGTGTTTCTGGTTTCTCATTGAAATTATATGAAGATGTGATTATCCTTGACAAACTTCTAACATCGTCCATGTTTTTAATGAGAACAATTCAGTGTGCTTCCCCATCCTAGAGGTGATTTCTTAACAGAACTCTAACTTTCCAAATCATGATGAAGTTCATCAAAACATAAGAATAATTTGTATATGATTGAACTTTTCATTACCAGACTGTGATATTTTCAGTATCACTCTGCCCTCTTGAATATCATGAAGTTCTGGAAATTATAAACAAATTCTAGAGGGTTGGAAGCACTGTAATGTGTGGGAAGTTTTTTTAGACCCGTCGAGACATTGAACAAGTCTGTTGGCAGCGGATAAATGCATTCATGATACCAAGGAAACTTCGTCGGGGTACTGAACACGCTCGCTGGTAGTGAAGCAATGTTGAGTTTAAGAATATTCTCAGGTATGTCTTTTGATTTGATCAAGTATGAAGATGTTTTTATCATGAATGGATGACTCTTTGATAGGATAGAGGTACTAGAGTGGGTTAAACGACATCCCTGTTGAGACTATGGATGCATGATGGCAACAGTGGCCATATCAATGGTATCAAAGTTTTTTGTATAAACATTGCTACACTTGTAATATAAATAAGATACCAGATTACATTTTCAAATAGAAACACATCCAATGATAAAATGCGTTATTTTTCGAGTTATGATTGCAATGCTTGATCTATTGTTAACTGTTTCTAAATATTTATTTCATCTGAGCCCTTGACATAAATGTTTTGGTGATGCAAAGATAACTTCTTCGCCCAGTATGTTGCCATTGTTGGCAACCACCATTTCTGTCGATTTTGATCACAATTAAAATCATCACAAAAATATTATATCTTTATGTAGCTACAACCTCCTTAAATTTATAAACACTTATGTTTTTTGGGATCCGAGGCAATGATTGGGCTAAACTTATCTTATGAGATTTTCGTTTAAATTTTTGTTTGTTTTGTTTAAAATTCATGACTGCAAGCATGAAGTTTAAACAAAATCTTGGTTTGGGGTAATTATTTTGTAGTTGTATTTTCTACCTAAGAAATTTCACTTTGAAGGCACCTATATGTTACTAAATTAAAGTTTTATAAGTGCATTGATTAATTGATTGTTGCATTTTTATATATTAAGAGATTTTATATGGTTGATTATGTGGTTTTATTATTCATCCATAAGTGCGCTGCAACTTTGGGTTAAAAATTGGTACATGTTCTTTAGTATATCAGTCATATCACCTTTATGGAAATTAGTATAGGTCTGATGTACCCATGACTACTCCTCATCTCGTTGTCCTGAGAAATTAATGAACCCATTCATTATTCAAATTGGCATTTGATACTGTTGGAGGGTTTGATATTCATTATGGGTAATGGCTCATATTTTTGTGTGCCCTCTGGTTTTTCATTTTTCCAAACTAATTTTATCAAGCATGGCAATATCCAAACTTTGTAGGTATCAGGTCGTTGTGTTTTTTGCTACTCGTCTTTTGGAAGCCTAAGTCTCCCTCCTATGATATATATTGTGTCTATCTTATAGTAGCCATGGCCCATGTGGTTCGAATCGAACCAAATGACTGTCAAGCCCTTCTTGCCCACGATGATGCCATAAATTATTTGAAGGCTCACTGTTGGGATATCTTCCTCAAGAAATTCGAAGGTTACAATCTTGCGTTCACACAAGCCTTTGCGCAAATATTTGATGGGTTTAGAGCAAAGATCGGGGATGTGAAATTGGAGGTCACAAAGGTTTCTATAGCCCGAGTGACAGGACTCTCACAGGAAGGTGAAAAGTGGTTTAAAATTCCAAAATGGAGGATGTTCCATGGAGCTTGTTCATGGTCTTTCGTGAGTCTACCTATTGCCCTAAAGGTATTCCTATTGCCCTTCTGAAACCTCGATGGCACGGCCTTATTTTAATTTTGAAACAGTTTATAACATGTGAAGGCTGGTATGGTTTGGTCTTTTTATACCACATCTGACTGTTGATGTTGTTCATAGGGTTTAAACTGAACATGTCATTCTACTTGTTAATGAGGCTATATAAAATTTCAAAACGCTATAAGAGACAAAGAATGAACTCTCTGTCGAGCCTCTTTCATCATGGGCTTATAAAAATACCATTGCTATCCCACTTGTCACAAATTAAGGACACTTGGGAAAGCTACCTGAGTCGAAATGGTTTCACCCATCCCGACAATATAGTGAATTCACCTTGAAATGTGAATCCCATTTCTCATAATCCCGTAACTGAGATTCAAGGGTTCGATTCACCTGATGGGTGTGAAATTAATGAATCTATGTCTGTTGTTTTGAAAACCCCTATGGTTAAAAAATCACGATGCATTTTTTCGCTCAGAAAATCATTGGAACGGGTAGTGGATGAATTCAAAGGAAATGTTTCCCATGTTCTTGCTAATGAACCTAATCAAGGTCATAGTGACAAACCTATCGTAAATAAAATTTGTAAGGGTAAGAAATAGAAAAACTTAGATTTGAATTTTATGAATAATAGGTATGGTTGATTGATTTATAGGAGCTTAAGGAATCGAAAAAAGGATCATTTGAGATTGATCTCTATGATCAAGGTCAATCATCACTGCTCAGATGAAGAGATAAATTATTTCCTTGCACTAGAAGATCCAGATAATCAGTGTCTTGGGAACGAAACTACTGGTCAAGCTGAATAGTATGACTTTGTCTCTAGGTTACCTCCATTTATGAAAGGCCAAGAGGGATTTGCTGGCATTAGCCATGACTTGAAACAATCCATGGGGAAGCACGAAATACACGTTGTTGAATACGTTCCCCCTCAGCCTGTTATAGCAACGGTGCATTGTGATAGTTGTTTGGATTGGGTAGAACGTTATTACAAGGACATACCATTTCTACAGGCACAAGTAAAACATTTGGCTTCTTGAAATTCTCTACTAGAACGAGAGAACCAAGAGTTGAAAGAACACATAGAAAAGGAAAATAAAATACCCAATATATCTGGCAATATAATCATAAAAAATGCAACCAAATTCAATGCCATCATTAATTAGGAATTGTTTGGTCCTTCACTGACTAATTTTTAATGGTAAAATTGATTTATTTTATTTTATTAACAATGTCAAAATAGGAATATTTAGTTTTGATTTTCTTTGTTAATAATAAAGACTAGCTACAGAATCTTTGATTTTGTAGCCAGTCTATTTCTGAATATTAGTTAGCATTAATTTATGAATATCAATTTCATTTTTCTATCTACAGGAAAATGATGATTATGATGCTATTTACATGGAGAAACTATCTGGTATCATGCACTGTATAGTTTTGTAGTTTCTTTCTTTTATTTTCATAAAAAATTGTTATCATGTAATAAACTTTGACAAACCAACTCCTACAGGAATGGTTTTTTGTTGTATTATTCTTGTAAGACAATCTATTTTTGGGGGGATTGTACTCTATCTTGCATGATAAGAGTTTGTCAATCCCAAACTGATTTAAATAGTGATCATTGTTAAAAGTGAAGACATCTTTGGCTGGGATACATTATGGACATATTATTTTGAAAACTGATATGGAGAAGTTGCTCACCATTTGGCTTTAGACCTATGTGACGCTTACCCCATTATGTTTTTTGCCTCCATCTTATGAAATGTTACTATGTTTGATGCAGCTTTAGTGTGGTTATCATATGATATTTCATATTATTAAGTATTTTGATGATGTCTATAATTTTTTGTTCCATTTTACATCGGTGATCAATCTGCCATTTAATTATTGTCGATTTATTCTAGATATTAAATGATGGGCTATATTAATGCTTCGAATTGAGTTTCCTCTCTTTATAAGTGTTGATTATAATAAGATCATCAGATATGTACATTTATCATTATGTTGTTATATTCTCACTCCAATGCATCTTTGAATTTGTTCTGGGAGTATTAGCATTGTTCTGTTACAGGTTTCCCTCGTAGGCTGGACAGTCAAGAGTTTTGAATTGCATAGGAATATAAATTTAGTTTATTCGATTAGTTACAGGTTAGTTTACTTGTTATTTAGTTAAATCATTTGTTAATGAAATAAGAACAATATGAATTAGCTTTTGACTGTTTATGTATTCTTATTTCAATTATATTTGATTAGCATTCGTTAGTTTTAGATCTTTAGACATTCAAAAGAAAACAAAAAAATGTATGTGCTTTCTTTATCTCTTTTATAAACACTTTCAAAAACATTTGTTTCGCAAGATGTCAAGTAAATCTTGTACACTGTACATATCCTGTTTATAATCATATGCACATATTCGTGTTTCCATTTGAACATTTGTAATTATTAAACTTATATTATTAGTATCATATATTTATAGATTAGTTTCTTTTCTCTTATTATTTTTAGGACTTTAGCTGGCCAACAGAGCCACTAAACCCGTCGGGTCATTTGATTCCAAACGACTTGGGTTATTTAGACAACCTCGGTCCAGATTTGACCTTCTAGTTGACGGTGTGTCATTTACGTCCGTCAACACAATTGTTATTCATTGATCAGCTCATTGGAGTAGTGTGAATATGTTTTCTCATTCTTCCATATTGAATCTCTCGTCCTTTCTTGGTAGATATGTTTGCACTTGCTTTAGCTAGATCTCCTGTGCAGGTTCTGATGAAACATTGACAATAATCGAATCACTTTTTATATCAGCACCGGTTTCTCTCATGACAGTCACATTGAACATGATAATGGTACTTTTTTGTCTTTTTTATCCCATGTTTTCAAGCACTAATAACACTAAATAACTTTTGGTAACCTGCATTGATATTTAGAAACCCACTTTCCATAGGTTTTTACTTTGTTGAATGGATCCTGTTAATGCTAAGACTATGCCATTTGGTGTATTAAACTGTGGACTTCCCTAGTCATCACCTATATACTTGTTGAGCAGTTTTTAGGTGATAACATCTATAATAAATGTTCTAAACCCTTCAATAATAATCAGAAATAAGAGAATTGCTAAAGGGAATCCTTGCCTCAAAACTCCTGAGGGATTAAAAAACTTTGACACTAAGACATTAATTAAAACAACAAATTAGACTAAGGATAAACACCCCAAAATTCAATTGACCATTTGAACAAAAAGTCCAGTATGAAGCAAAATTAGTCTCAAGTAGAGCTAGTAATATCTATCATAATCCTTGGATAAATCTATCTCCTTAACTATTTCGCTATATCTCTAGGTTTTGATAGTGTTCAAACCCTCCTGAGCTATCCCTATAGCTTCATTAATCTATCTGTCATTCTAGAAACCAAATTATTTTGTAGATATTGACTCTAAGAATATCATATCCATATTAACAACTACAACTTTAGCAATTATCACATAGATACATTTACATAAAGAGATGGGCCTAAAATCAACAAATGATTTAGGGTTGTCTTTCACTGGGATTAATGAGATCAAAGTAGCATTAAATGCTCCAATAACTTTTCTTGATATTTTGGTATCTTCCACAACCCTCAAAAAATTATCTTCTAATAAATCATAGAACCTTATAAAGAACTCTATTTTCCACCCGTCAAGCCTTGAATTCTTGTCCTTTTAAAAGGAGGCCAAAGAAACTTCTAATTCTTCCAGAGATGGTTATTCTATCAATTGTTCATCTTCTTCCTCCCTTACAAAACTAGGAAAAAAGGATGTAATCTTCACTATTTCAACAATATTGATTCTATTTAGACCTTATTTATATAATCGCTTGAAATGGGAAACCCCCATAATCAAGTATGTCCTTAAAGGACTTAGCCATACTACCATTAGGATTTTACATTTCCTATATAGTAGTGATACTTCTGCTATGGTTGGCATAGTTATGGAAATATCTTGTATTTTCATCCCCATTGGCTAGCCAAAGATCTCTTCTCTTTAAACTCCATAGGGCTTATTTTTCTTCTAGCAACTTCTTTAATACTTTCTATAATCTTCAATCTACTCCTAACAAAATCCTCAAAACTTGAGAAAAATTCTTGAGAATAGATCTCAACTATTTCCTTCTCCACAAAAATGCAAGCCTTTTCTTCTCTAGATATTTTGTCAAAGGCCTGCTTTGAAACAACAATTTTCACCATTTTGATATTTTTTGTTAGTTTAAGACTAGTTTATTCCCTTGAATAAGGATCAAATCTCACCCAATCAAAATATACAAGGGTTGTTAACTTCTCATCTCTTAACCATTGGGGATTAAATTTAAAATAACTATAAGTTTTTCCACTTCCATCTCTATTTGAAGGATAATTGGGAGGTGATCAAATTCCCCTCCACCTTGTACATCAAACCAAATTATTTTAGTATCATTCATCATTGATTCAAACACCAATAAATTATCAATCCTTTTGTCAATTTTCTCTATCTCGATCCTCAAATTTCTCTAGGTTGGAGAGATATTTAAAGGATCCACATCCACTAGCCTAGCATCTTCAAAATTATACAGGAAGTAATCAACTAGAGGATCCTTCATTATCGAAATCCCCCAATTTTCATCTCTTTAGTAGTAAGATTTAAATATCCACCCATAATTAGCATATCATCATATTTTACAAACTCTGAATCTAGTATATTGTCTTATAAGGAGGTCCTTCCCTCATATGGACCATAAATGTTTACTTTGTTGAAGGATTTCCCTAGATCTATGGAATAGAAAACAACTCCAATCCCTAAATGGAAAACCACTAAGTGAGTCATCCTAAAGGACTTGGTTCTCCACCCGACCAACCAATCCTATGAACTCTCTACCAAATCTAAGCCTAATAAATCCCACTCCTTCCATGACTTTTGCAATTTATCAATAAAAAAATTCCCCTCTCTCATCATTTCTTGGATCAAAATGATATTTAGCTTGTGAAGATCCATAAGTCTTCATAAGGAAAATTTCTTATAGGGTTTCCCCAGTTCTTGATGTTCAAGGACAAAATGATCATTGGGACACCTTCACTGGGCCATACCCTACTCTAAGGCCTCCTTATATTTTTTTTGTTTACCCTCAATAACTCCATTTATTGATTTATTCTAAGGAAGCAAGATGTGGGACTTTCTACACTATCCTTGAATTTCCTTCCCATCATCCTTACTTATTCCTCCCTCAACTCCTTCCCTTAATATCTATTTGGATCCCTTTCTAGATCTAAGATGACATATGAAGGAGTCACCTTCAAAAGACACCTCTCCATCATTTAGAGATAGACTAGATTCAAGGCCATTTAAACACTTTTTTGGTCCCGAGTAAGAGTATTTTTCCTCTACCATAGATGAAATTGATGACAAATCCATTCCATTTTCCATAGAAGGATCACAATGTATTACCAAAACTCCTTACTAGATATCCCAAACCTAGTATTCTTTCTAGAATTACTTTTATAAGTATCCAAAGAAGGTTGAACATCTATAGAAAAATTCGAAGAAGAATTTTCAACAGAAATTATTGAAGATAAGTTAACTAATAACTTTCTAGAGAGTATTGACTCATAGAACTTTGTTAGAAACTAGAATTTGTGATTCCGCTGCCCCCTTATCCAAGATAAGTATATCTTGATCTACCAAAATTTATCTATATTCATCAAAGCCCCTTATACAATCCTCCATGCCAACCCCTTTACCATATTCCTTCCTCTTGTTGCAAATCCAAATCCCTTCTACTCCACCAAAGCCTATTGTTCATCCCCGCATCCCATAGAAGCTTCATTATATCCATCCTAAAATTGATCCTTTCCCAATCCCCTATAAATCTCCAAGGTCAAACTAAGGTGACAAAGGGGCACAAATAGTTGTACTAAAATGGACATCATGTATTTTGACTTCCCTTCTATTATGTTCGTAAACATTTGATTCTAGCAATGGAGAGCCATTGTTGAAAATAGTAACCTCTTCAACAACAACATAGTTACCTGCTTCATGACAAGCCTCCATAGTTCTCATTCTTTTAGAAGCCACACTTAGTAGTTTTTTTAACCTCATTTCAAAAATTGGGGCTCGAGAGTCACCCTTTTATCTAAGGCAGTTTTTAGACATTTTGAAATTTCTTAATTATAAATTAAAAAAAAAAAAAAAAAAATCAAATGTTTTTTCATTTTTTTATTTTTTTGGTTTAAAATGTCTTTTTTTTCGTTATTTTTTTCAATGTTAAAAAGACAAAAAAAAATGGTTTTTTTATCATTACTAAAAATGATGATGAGCTTAACAACCTCTCGATGATGATCCCTGTCTATGAATCAAAACATCGAGAAATTCAAAATATGAATGCAACTCCATCCCTTTGAATATCCCTCTGATTATTAAAAATGTTAAATTTTATTTATTTAGAAAATAAAAACCAAAATATAATAGAAATCTCATTTTATAGCTTAAAATCGTGCCCAATCCTCTCATCCCCTCACTCTTGAAAATAAATGAAAATAAAAGGTAATGAAATGAAAATTTATAAATAAACAATTTGATTCAGATTTTATGAGCAGAACGAAATGACTACAGATTTTTAACAGGTGTTTAACACAAAATGACAAAGATACAGTAAAATTGGTTTTCTATTCAAAAAGGAAATAAGTTGAAACTGTAAAATGCAGCGGAAACAAGCTTGTTGGAATGGTGGTGGCTTATCTCTGAGAAGAGATGTGATGGTTGCGCTCATTCGCAAGAAGATGATTACAATAAGGCTCTGAAGGAATTTTTCCAATAAACAGGAATGCCAAAAACCCTAACGCTGGGAAATGAAGCGCCAAAAGTCATGTGGGCCCCGTTTGGGTAAATTAGTACATCAACTTCCCGGGGTCGTAACTTTTGCATATGATATCCATTTTAGGAGTATGATAGCCCGCTGGAAAGGTATAGTCGAGGAGATTAATTTTGGGGAAAAATCAAAGGAAAATCCATATTTCTCCCTATTTTCCCCAAACAAACATCATTTAGGGCCTCAAAATGGATCTGAAAGTGAAAAACTGCTAAAAATAGTAAATTACCAAAATTGCCAAAAACTTGTTTTCAGCCAGTTGGAAAAGGTGGGTGGCCACTGATATCCACCTGGATCAATACTCCATCCTTGGGAAGAAATTTTCTCCATTTCTTTGAGTTCCCCCATTAGATGAGGAAATTTCTACTGAATTTGGCCCCGGGTGAGCCACTTGCCTTGGTGCAGGAGTTGCCCTGCTTTGACGACTTGATAAAGTTGGATCCTTTGTTGTTGAGTGCCCTTGATCTGTGTGTCCACAATATGATCATTGGATTCATGTTGTATGAAATGGGGGTTGATCTATGTTGGTGTCAGTTGTTTTTCTACTTCTAAGGTGTCTAATAATGGTGGGAAATAAGGGCGAAGGAGATCCACATTGAACACTGGGTGCAGGCCAAGGAAAGGAGGAATGTTGAGCTCAAAATAATTATCCGCCATGGCCTTGGTGATGGTGTAAAACACATAATAGAGTGGGTGAAGCTTCTAATGGGGTCATGTAATGCGTTCTTTCTACAAGTGTAACCAAACTTTGTCGCCCACCTGAAACTTATGTGGCACTCGATGCTAATCACGACGCTACTTGTACTTGTCATTAGACTTTTGTATGATATATTGAACCTGTTGGAAGATGTGATAGATATGCTCAATGAACTGGGTGGATTTGTCAGCTTTAGTTGGAGCAGGAGATGAGTCGGTCAAGATGACCGCAAGGGGAAGTGAAACATCCATGGGACCCAATGGTTGGAATCCCAACCCCACCTGAAAGGGGTTGTGGTTGGTTGAGCTATGCAGTGCTCGGTTGTAGATATGTTGTACATAGGGAAGGATTGCATCCCATGTGTGAGGTTCCTTGGAATTATACATGTGAATGATATGCACAATCATTCGATTTACGACCTCAGTTTGCCCATCTCTCTGGGGGTGGAAGGTTGTGGATTTTATGAGATTGGTGTCCAATAGTGAACAGAGCCTCGACCAGAATGTGATGAGAAATCGACTGTCCTGATCTAAGAAAATGGTTTGTGACATTCCAAAATGTACCCAGACTCGTTCAAAGAAGAGCTTTGCAGTGGCCTCCATTGTGATTCTCTTCTTGCAGGCAACCAGAATCGTCATCTTAGAAAAGAAATCAACAACCAAAAAAACATAGTCATTTCCCCGCTTGGTGGATGGGAGGCCCGACATGTAGTCCATTGAGATGGATTCTCATGGCCTGTCAGGAGTAGGAAGAGGGGTGTACAGGCCTTGTCTCTTAGTGGTCGGTTTGGCAATAGCGTAGGCAGTGCAGGACCTGATATACTTGTTGACCTCATGTCGAAGTTTCGGCCAGTAGAAATGTTTTTGTAGCATCGCCACTGTCTTTTTGACATCAAAGTGTCCTACCAACCAACTGTAGTGGGATTCTGAGATCATCTTCTCTCTCTCTCTTTATGGAACATAGATATGGCCCAGACAACACAACAATCCATCCTAAATATGGAAATTATCGACAAATGCGTTTGCACCCAACATTTGGTAGGTGGTGGCGAAGTCTGGGTCTGTCTCATAGAGTTGGGACCATCCAGAGGTCTCATGGCCACAAGATTCTAGCACCATGGTGAGTGATGTGATTGGAAATTTTTTGAGGCAATCAGTGACACGATTGGTGCTTCCTGTTTTATACTTGATGTTGAGGTGGAATTGTTGCAAGTTTGTGGACCACTTTTGATGGCGGTCATTCTGCAATTTTCCTTGTGTCTGCATGAATGGAATTGGATTATGATAAGATTTGTCGAGGAAATTCATTTTTGGGGCTCAAACATTCCTTTGGTTATAATTGAGAAGCTTGATCTCGAAAAACCTTCATTTACACCCTCAAAATGGTCCCGGAAGTTAAAACTGCTAAAAATAGTAAATTGCCAAAATTGTCAGAAAACTGTTTTGAGCCAATTGGAAGAGGTGGATGGCCACCGATATCCACATGGATCAGTCCTCCCTCCTTAGGAAGTAATGGTATCCATTGCATTGATTTCCCCCATCTGATGAGGAAATTTCTGTTGAATTTGGCCCCAGGTGAGCCACTTGCCTTGGTGAAGGAGCTGCCCTGCTTTGACGACTTGATAAAGTTGGATCCTTTGTTTTCAAGTGCCCTTGATATGTGTTTCCACAATATAACCATTGGATTCTTGTTGTATGTAGTCAGGATTGAGCTATGTTGGTGTCAGTTGCTCTACTACATCTGAGGTATCCAATAATGGTGGGAAATAAGGGCGAAATAGATCCACGTTGAACATTGGGTGCAGGCCAAGAAAAGGAGGAATGTTGAGCTCAAAAGAATTATATCCCATGGCCTTGGTGATGGTGTAAAGCCCATAATGGAGTGGGTGAAGCTCTGATGGGGTCCTGTAAGGAGTTCTTTCTGCAAATGCAACAAAACTTTGTCGCCCACCTTAAATTTATGTGGCACCCGATGTTGATCATAGCGTTGCTTGTACTTGGCATTGGACTTCTGTAGGATATCCTAAACCTGTTGGAGAATGTGTTGGATCCACTCAATGAATCGAGTGGATTTGTCAGCTTCAGTTGGAGCAGGATATGAGTCGGTTGATGTGACCGCAAGGGGAAGTGCAACATCTATGGGACCCAATGGTTGGAACCCCAACCCCACCTAAAAGGGGATGTGGTCGGTTGAGATATGCAGGGCTCAGTTGTAGCTATGTTGGACATAGGGAAGGCTCGCATCCCATGTTTGAGGGTGCTTTGAATTACACATGCGAAGGATATGCACAATCATTCAATTGACGACCTTAGTTTGGCCATATTTCTGGGGGTGGAAGGTCGTGGATTTGGTGAGCTTGGTGTCTAGCAGTGACCAGAGGCTCAACCAGAATGTGTTGAGAAATCGACTATCCCAATCTGAGATAATGGTTTGTGTGATTCAAAAATGTACCCAGACTCGTTCAAAGAAGAGCTTGGTAGTGGCCTCTGCTGTGATGTTCTTCTTGCAGGCAACCAGAATCACCATCTTAGAAAAGCGATAAACAACCACAAAAACATAATCATTTCCCCGCTTGGTGGATGGGAGGCCCGACATGTAGTCCATTGAGATGGATTCCCATGGCCTTTCAGGAGTAGGAATAGGGGTGTATAGGACCTGTTTCTTAGTGGTCGGTTTGGAAATAGCATAGGCAGTGCAGGACCTAATATACTTGTTGACCTCTTGTCGAAGTTTCGGCTAGTAGAAATGTTTTTGTAGCATCACCACTGTCTTTTCGATGTTGAAGTGTCTTGCCACCAAAATTTAGTGGGCTTCTGAGATCATCTTCACTCGCTCTCTTGATGGAACACAGATATGGCCCAGACGACACAACAACCCATCCTAAATATGGAAATTATCGACAAATGAATTTGCACCCAACATTTGGTAGGTGGTGGCAAAGTCTGAGTCTGTCTCATAGAGTTGGGGCCATCCAGAGGTCTCATGAATGAAAGAGTCTAGCACCATGGTGAGTGATGTGACTGGCGGTCTATTGAGGCAATCAACGATGTGATTGGTGCTTCCTATTTTATACTTGATTTTGAGGTGGAATTGTTGCAAGTTTGTGGACCACTTTTGATGGCGGTCATTCTGCAATTTGCCTTGTGTCTGCATGAACTACAGTGGCTTATGATCAGTGTGGATGACTGTCTCCTTCCCAAGAATGTAATGTCTCCACTGGTGGAAGGATTGCACAATGGAATACATTTATTTGTCGTAAGTAGTGTACTTATGGACAACATATGATAGTGTCTCACTATGATAGGCCACGGGGTGGTCGTGCTAAGTGAGAACGGCACCCAATGCATAGTCTAAAGCATATGTCTCGATCTAAAAGGGTTTGTGTAGGTCTGGTAGTGAAAGTTCTGGGTTTGAGCACAAGATCTGCTTCAAATCATAAAACGCTTGTTGTTGGGACCAGCCCCACACAAATTTCGCCTTACCACCACCCCTGGTTATTTGGCTGAGAGCCCATACAATATGGGTGAATCCCAACACAAGCCTGCAATAGAAATTGGAAAGGCCCAAGAAGCTCTGAATCTCAGTGAGTGTGGTTGGGTCTGGCCAGTCATGGATGACTTGGATCTTGGTTGGATCCACATGTATGCCATGTTGATCAATGATGTATCCTAGGCAATGGAACCTATCCATGTCGAAGGAGCATTTTTCCAAGTTGGTGTATAGCTTGTGCTTCCACAGGGTGTGCATAACCTATTGAATATGTTTCAAGTGTTTGGCCCAAGTCTTTTTGTAAATGAGAATTTCATCTAGATAAACCACTACAAAAGTATTGGTGAATGGGCATAGGATATCATCCATCCTCCTCATGAAAGTGGCTAGATCATTTGTCAAACCAAAGGGATTGACCAACCATTCAAAAAGGCCTTCCTTTGACTTGAAGGTGGTCTTCCATAC
>SNQJ01S0028738.1:200214-214041 GCA_010110895.2 Picea sitchensis
AAAAAAAAAAAAAAAGGAAAATAAAACCAAAAATATTTACAAAGAAACAAAAATAATTTTGTTTTGATGAAAATGGAAATAGAAAAAATCTAGTATTAGGAAAGGAAAGAGAATTATTATGGAACAATTCCTAAAATCGTCCCCAATTTTACAATTTGTTTCTATCGTTTAATTTTTTTTATTTTTTTTTGGGTTTTTTTCAAAACAAATATATTTTTATTTTTATTGTTTTGTTTTTTTAATGTTTGTTTTTTCATTTTTAATTTTTTAAAATATTTTTTTTCTTCTCTATTTTTTTATTTTTTATTTTTAAATTTCCATTATTATTATTATCATTATCAAAGACTGAGTGGAAGAGAGGATTGGGTGAGAACTTGGTTTTGAGGTGGACAATAAAAGTGTTACGGATAATTTCACATTTCAATTTGAAGGCTGATTTTAAGATTCTTGTTGCAATGATATCAATTTTTAAGGTCATGTTTCCATGAATGTGATTTAAGATTAAAAAAGGGGTGTTACTAACCTAGCATTAATTTTCAAATTGAGAGTTAGTTTTAAGGTTTTGGTAGCAATAATGGTACTAGTTTCTAAGGCCATTGTTTCAAACAAGTTGTAGTTTTAACCTTGAAAGAAAAGTATGTCATTGGTAGCACCACTTATCGATTCAAGGATGTGATTTTAAGGTTGTTGTTAGCAACAATATGGGCTTTTAGGACCATGATTGAAAAAAATTGTAATTTTAACCCCGAAAATAAATTTCATGACAATAGCACCACTTTTCAAATTGAGGGTTGATTTTGGTGTTTTTGACACAAAAATATGGGTTTTTAGGGCTAGAGTTCTTATTTCTAAGTTATAGTTCTTGCCAAGTTATTGACTGTGTTCAACATGCATAGACTTCTTTAGTTCAATAACTCCTCCGTTGATATCATAATCATAGACTTCTTTCGTAACCTTAAAATTACCCCTACAACTCCTAGATATCTCTCCACACACATTTAAAGACAAAATCATACTTAAGCCAAACGTGGTTAGCTCACTCGATCCATGAACATATTTTAACTCTAGAACTTTTTGAAACTTTTGATCAAGGGTTTCTTTCATAGCCATTATAATGCATTATTTTTTTAGTTAAAAGAGAATTACATGAGAGAGAGGATAATATCTTACCCATTTTTAGAGATTCCAAAAATGGAAACAATTAAGCCTTCATCAAATCTAGTTCACCATCCACTATAGGTATGTTTTGGATATTTTAAATAGMAAACAACTTCTTAGCTTTCGATAAATGATCACCCATTCTATAATTTGATGTTAGACCCATAATTAGATTCCCTTCACTTGATACCACCAAAACATGAACCTTCCCCCAAAATATTCTACTCTCCCCCACACATATTACTAATTAATTCAATATATCCCTTAGAATAGATAGCCTCATGTATTACCTTTTGACTTCTCTCCCCTTGACACCTTTTCCTCCATTCTTTTTTATGAAACTAAGTTTACAAACACTGACAAGATGCTTATAAATATGAAAAACTATGAGAATGAACACATCTAAATGGTATACCTGCATAATCAATACTATGGAAAAAAACACATCTACCCCACTACTAGCTCAATATCCTTATCCAACCAACATTTAGTTCTAGTTCAACCAATATATGAGCTACAAAATGAGAGGTATTATATTTCAATTTCTCATCCACCTCAAGGAATGTTCCAATCTTATCTCATATATCCTTAAAGATCTCAACATTCCAAAATTCAAGAGAGAGACTTGGAAATTTAATCTAGAACGGGTGCACTTATAACCACTTAGACCTAGGGTCAAACTTCCTCAAATATAAAAAATTTGAACACCAATACCACCTCTTTTTCATATTATTGTTGCATCTCCTTCAAAGTTGAAATGGAAGACCAACCACCTTCTCACTAGAATGTGAAACCTTGGCAAATAACCTAATAGTGACTATCATACATTTTATATCCAGATAGTTAGGTTTTTTCCATGATAATATGACCATAAAACCTTCCAATCAACATTTCAGAAAAAATATCCACTACCTATTCCATTGTTACATTTTCTCCTAAAACCATTCTGGTTCTCCCCTTTTATAGTTTCAAACTTTCCCTCCCCCTTATACCCAATCTTAATTATAGACTTTCTTCCACTTTGGTTTCACTGACTCTATCATTCTTCAAAGATTTAGTATCTACTACCAATTCTTTACCATCATGCACAAAATCCTCATCTAAACCCATCACTCTTTGCATAGTAAATAGAGATACCCCCTCCAATATCATAGAACTTTGTGATCCCTCTACTAAATAGGGCTCAATTTCCACCACTTTGGAAGAGGTATGGTCAATAATTGCCTTTGGTTATTTCTATCTTCATATAGTTTCTTTTACTAATGATGTAATACCATTTTCAAACCTATCAATCAACCCTATAGTTTTAACAATAAGACCCAAAGGTTGTGTTAAGGTATTATGTAATGTCACAACATATCCTCCAAGAAAATAAATTATTTTCCCTACGAAACATACTCCACTTCCACTAGCCAACTTATTTTCCACTATACCTCCCTTAAATAACATTTGCAATCCTTATTTTGGGTCTCATATATAATCTACATGATCTAATGCCAAATTGTTAGGGACCTAACCCCTCACATAGGTAGAATAATATATTTCCATGTAATAAAGGTCAATATTAATAAGGCCTAGCAATAAGGAAGAATAAGTCAAATGTAAGAAGACCTAATAGAACTTTCGCTTCTAGAAGGATCTTCCTCTAGATTTTTCTTTTGGAGAGACATATATAGTATAAATAGGAGTAGAGGGTATGAGAATTTTTGTCTTGGATATTATTTTAATATAGATCTTCTCTGTTGGAGGTTGTCCCCTCGAAGAGGCAAGTGAACATTGCTCTCAGTAATCAAAGTGCTCTTTTTGGTGTTATTCTGGTATTATTCTGGTATTATTGTGGTATTGTTCTAGTTATATCATTGTTTATCTACCATTTATAGCTAATTATTTATGTTCTGCATACTATTTTACATCTGGAATATTACAAGTGGTATCAAAACACCTTCCTCGGTAGAAAATTGTGGGTTAATTTTTTTTTTCAAGGTAGAGACGTATTCCAGCATCTTTAAGCTATAGAGATCTATCGTTGCATGCATAAACCCATGGTAGAGAATTCATACACAAAGGAAATACAAGTGATACTTAAGCGCACATTTGTTGGTCACCCTTGTAACCCCTGTTAGTACCCGTTCAAGTGGTAGCGCATCAGAAATCACCTGTATACCAATCGACCTAGATCTCTTGAAACCCTCCATAGATAAACTGATTGATTGTCTAACTGTTATAGTGCCACCGAGAAAATCACTTTGGAAGATACTCTCTAGTAACTGGGTAGTCGGGTAGTGTGGCTAAGGGAACAATCTAGTCTCTTGGTTGGTGCCCTGAGACATTGGGCCGACTACTGTTGTTGGACCCAGGACATATATCAGAGAGCTATAGCATAGGGAAAACCCTTGTCTATAGAACCCTTGAATACCCTAACCCTTCGGAAGGAAACAAAAATAGAACAGACAAGATCTATTGTCGCGCATATGTGTCTCTTGCATTCGGGTTGCGAAATTAATACACATTTCTTCCTATTAAGCATTTGGGCATTTCGTCACTGCAGTATTCTTCAGATCGGAGTATAACTTTGCAGGAGTAAAAAAAAATGGATCTTGTTGGCACCATTATTGGAGACCTATCCCATTGGATTCATCTCTTTTCCCTTATCGCAGTCATACCTATAATTTTTCAGCAAATTTGTTTTTCTTGTGGACCCAACCCCCTTCCAACACCCTTATTTGGGATTTAACCCATTGGATTCCACTCATCGCCCTGATTTTTGTGATACACTTCACCCATAACCCATTTTCTGTGTGGTCCCACCCACCCCTTTTCCTGTTCCCTCTTCATCATGGCCCACACCCGTAGCCAAGACTTGGAAGCTCGCATCAATTCCTTGCACTCTAATTTCACAGAAAACCAAAAATAAGTGAGATAGCTTAGTGCCAATATTTCCACCATCAATAAAAACATGCATTCCTCCATCGACATCAAAATAGAGGACCTCAAACAAGAACTCAAACAAGACCTCGCTACCCAGCTTGAAAATACCCAGTTTGTCTCTTTCACTACGATGATCTACGCCAAGATGCATATCCCTGTATATCTTCCTTCATCTGATGCACCTTTGTAAACCGAAGGTGAAACTTCCTCTCATTCCCATAATTTTCAACCCTGTTACTTTCAGCATGAGCTACACCTTTCACGTGTGGATGTGACCAAATTTGATGGCTCGGATCCCACTGTCTGGGTAACTCAAATGGAAAATTATTTCTCTTTGTATGCCATTACAGATGAGTTGGCCAAACTCTGGTATGGTGTTCTCCATCTAGATCAAGAACGTTGGAAATGGTGGAAATGGAGAAAAAATGCTCACCAAGGGTATGTGGCTTGGACACACTTTGTGGCAAAGCTTTATGAATGCTTTGACATTGACACCAGCCATTTAGGTCATTTGACAAAGTTGAAACAATCTGGCACAGTGGAAGACTTTATAGCTGCTTTTGAGTGATTGTATTTCCATACAGAGGGCATGTCTAATGCTTTTTTCCAGGAATGTTTTATCAGTGGCCTCAAGGATGAGATTCATTCCCATGTCCTCATGGCTCAGCCTCAGAGTTGGGTGGACGCTACTAAAAGAGATAAGGAAGAACAATAGATTGTCTCTTCTCAAAACCGAAAACCCTCCTTTATTCCTCGCACTAAACCAATCACTCCCACTCCTCCTTCTACTCCACTAAATATACATAAATTGACTAGGGAAGAAATGGTTTAATTCCAACTCAAGGGCCTTTGTTATAATTGTGATGACAAATATTTTTATGGGCACAAGTGTAAGGAACAAAATATTTGTATGGATCCCCTTGTGCCCATGTCACCTCAAAAGACAATGTTGAGGCTCCCCTTGTGGCCATGTCACCTAAACCCACTGACATGACCCCTCCCTCAAACCCTCCTGAAGTAGAATCGGTCATTTCCCTCAATGCTCTCATTGTCTTCTATGCTCCCCAAACCCTCAAGATAATTGGTTACATTAAGCATAGGAATGTCATCATTCTTGTTGATAGTGGAAGCACCCATAATTTAATTCATCTTTGCATTGCCCAAGAAACTAATTGTTATATTTGTGTCATCAATAATTTTCAAATCATGATTGTCAATAGCAGTTCCATCAAATGTGGAGGGCATTTTGAAAATGTGTGTCTCCAAATTGGTCAATACCACATGAAATCTCATATGTTTTCTATCGACATGGGTGGTTATGACATTGTCTTGGGTGCATAATGGCTAAGGACTTTGGGTCCCATTATCATAGAGTTTAAGGAATTAACCATGCAATTTTACCAGGAGGTCCAACCATATAAGTTCCAAGGCATCACCATCGGTTCCTCGGAGATCATCAGTTCCCATCGCATGGAAAATATGCTCAAAAAAGGTCATTCTGGCATTATTGCACAACTTCGTGCCATTCAAGCCACTGAGACACCCTCTTTGTCACAATACCTTCAATCCATACTATCTAAACATCAAGTGGTTTTTTCCACTCCCCAGGTGTTACACATTATTTTTGTCACCCCAGTGATCAACTCACGACATATGTTTAACTCACTTCCATGTTCCCTGAAAATATTAAAAGAGACTTTCTCCATGAGAAAAGTGGTTTGCTTTTCCTCCCTCAAAAACTATGACAAGGAAGATCGATGCACTCTACTCTATGCTTGGGGTGCGACAATGATTTATCGTCACACTCTGCACCAAAGATGGACTTTGTCATTGTCATGGGCTGCCTGTGCATAGGGTGTGGCGATGCTTAAGCAAGGGAAAAGTCAAAAGTCACAAATTTTCTAGAAGGTAATTTTCTAGAAGATGAGGTGGCCTCCAATCGGTTTGGATCTTACTTGCTTCTCTGATTTAGTGGGATCATCCTAATCTCCCCATCCAACCCTCTTTCACCCTATATAAAGAGGGATCTCTCATGGAAAAGGCTAAGGGGCTAAGGTTTGCATAAGCATGAAGATTTTTGTTATAGATTATACTTGAGATAGCTTTGCTTTAGCTCTCTAAGTCAGATTATGGATCTTCTTCATCAAAGACATTGGAGAAAAGGTGTGTGTGTTGGAGCAAAGATCCATTGAAAGGGATCTTTTAAAATCAAGGCATGGTTTGTATTCTCCACTTTCCATTTTAATATAATGCAGCAATACATTTCATCCCTATAAAGGTGTCTTATCTCTTATTGTATAACTCCTTGATCTTATACATAGAATTCATTGGAATATATATATAGAGAGAGAGAGAGATATATTTGTTCTCTCTCTTTGTTGGTTTGTGTTGCTTAAGCAAGTTCACCATCCCGCAAATCCAAAGATGGAGTGACAAGGATGACACTAGCAAGGATCAAGCGTCATTTAAAAGTTGTGTTTATCATTTCTCTCTGAACTAGTTTATATGACAATGAAGTCTAAGGTGAAGTTTGTATTATGTCTTGTTTTGTTCTAGCTTCCTATGGAATTAAGGATATTAGTTTGTGTATGCACTTACTAATTTGTCTGATAACAAAACTAGCGACCATACTAGGGAATACGACCTCCTTTTGGATTTTTTTCTTCTTATTTTCTTTTAGCCTACCTTCTTTTGATCAAATTCATTCTCTGAGTCTGTGGGTGATCCATCTTGACTCTTTGTTCCTGAAGGTTCATTGAAAAATTTTGTTATTTTTCCCAATTTTCTTTTTATTTAGAGATTGTTGCATTGTGTCTTATTGACAACCTATGGCAATTCCTTGTCGTCACACTCTACTTGTGCAGACCAGAGAGACGACGTCGCATTGTGCCTTGTTGACAGCTTGTGATGATTCTAGATAGTTGCACTATACTCCTCTGCAGCCTACGACGATTCTTGTAGGAATTGTTGGGTGACAGTTAAATTTATTTTCTTTGCCCACATTTGTCTTTACTGCCTGAGATGAACTTTTAGCATTGGTGAATGATTGTTTTACATCTTTTAAGCCTAGATTTGATTGATTTTTAAGGATTGAAATTCTTCGTTACAAGCTTTGCAAGTTTTGTTTCTTGATTTCTTATCGCAATATCAAGATTTTGTTCCTAGGTGCTTGTTTTATAAGTAGTCCTAGATTTATTTTTGAGCTTTGGATTGTTTTTACTTTCTGGATTGTTGATTTATTAAGAGATAATAAAAAATTGTTTTCGACAAAAGGTTTTCCTATCATTTCATTTTTTCTTTCATTGTGAGTTTCATTTGGGAATAGTGTTGAGAGTGCACTAGTTTTCTTAGACCATTCTTTCTTTTCTTCATTACATCTATGTTCTGATTTGAAAAGGAAAGAACTAAAGTTTATTCTTCTTTTTAGTAGTTGTTATCACTGAAATTTCGTCCGCACATGGCGACAAGAACTCTGCATCGTCAAAACAGGACTAAAGTCATTCATGGCACAGGATTAATTCCACAGCACTGCAAAAGGGTCAAAAACTATACAAAATGACCAAAAAATTGAAGGGCGCTTTACAGAACCGGGGTGCGTGTGCATATGCGCGTAACAGCAGTGTACAATGCACGCATGTGCACACGATGTGCAGTTGTTGGGCGAAAAACCCGCGCACCTGCTAAACGGCGCATTTATTGAAATTGGTCGGCCTCCCAACCACTAATGGATCAACTCCCAAGTCGATTTGACACCAAATCCGAGCTCAATCCGCATGGTGGTCTGGTCAAAGACCTAATTGAGCCCTAAAGAGCCCCTTTTCACACTCCAAAGAGGTTCCATAATGAACCAATGCTAGGCTATAAAAAGCCATGAATAACCATCATTTTATCAAGGAATTCTATGCATTGTTATGCTGCCAAGATTGTTAAGGACTCATTCTTTAACAAGAACACATAGGCATCATTTCACAAAAGTTATCCCTCTCTCTCCCTTGAGTGGATAATCTTGGAGTTCTTTCACCCACATTTTCATCTTTTCATTGTAAAGGAGAGCAAGCAAGTGAGGGCCTCAAGAGCCTTCCATTGGAGAAAGAAGGGACCCAAGTCTCCCTTTCTTCTTTGTGTCTTTGGATTTCATCAATAGATCAGCTTATACATTGGTGATATTGGTCCATTTGTATTTGTTTTTCATTTTCTTCATATGCTCATAGTTTTAATTAGTTTTAGTTTAATTATAGTTTATTGTTTTGTTTTGTTTTCCCTAACCCTTTCCTTTCACAGCTGTCATGCCTAGAAGAGCCCAACTGGGCATGTAAGCACTCTTAATTTGCTCACCTAGTGATGAATTGGGTGCAAACAGTAGTCTTTATAAGAAATTTTGGTATTCATATATTTGTTGAAAAGAGAAAATTGGAAAAGTTGATAGCTTTCATTGTTTGGAATTCATATCATTCAAAAATTGAGAAATTGTACTTGTATCTTTTGTATTGTAAAAAAGAGAAACCTTCTCCCTCCTATAATTAGAGTTCATTGAATGAAATGTTTTCATTTCATCTCTTCTTGAATCTTATTGGGTCAAGGTCAAATATATCATAATTTTCACTTATGTTTCCCTTTTGAGTAAACAACAGCCTTTAAAATACAGCGTAATTTTAAAATATATTAGCAACTTTTATTTCCTAGAACTTTTCTACACCAACATTAGCTAGGATAGCGCTTTGGAATAGGTTGTAAGGCACACTCTCCAAAGCATCAAAACACACAATAGTATCTTTTGATAGGGAGAGTACAAATCCACTTGCTACATTTTTTCCTGGGAATCCCTTCTAACACAAGGGTCAATCACGAGGTTGCATTAGGGTCAACAGAGTTACTCAACCTCGTTTGTTAGTCTTAGTGTAGAGATTTAATGTATTATTGGGGGTCACTTGAGAATAAAATCATGTGAGTACGTTCTCGAGTTAATATCGGGCTTAGATACGCTACTCTTGTTTGTGGATTAGACTATCGACTACTTCCCCAAGCAGCATTGTCGTAATTGGTAACCTTAGTGCCCTATCTCTTTAGAGTATTTATAGGAGGTGACTGTGGAGGGGAAAGTCTTCACGATACCTGGAATCAACGTTGGTCAAACTCACTCGGGATCCTTGGAGGGCATATACAAGATTGTGTGTGGGAGATTACACTAGGGTTTAAGTCCCTTAAGCAGGTCATTAACGTAACTTTTCCACCCACTTTTTCTCAACCCCTTCTTGTCTTTATTTTGCAACGTTGGATTTCATCACCAACTAGTTACTTTGAAATAAGAAGGTTTGTTTGTGTGTATGATATCTAGATTTTATTAGTGAGTGATGTTTGTTTCTCTATTTGGCCATAGATTTCTTTCACTCTTTATTTGGTGCGGCCAACATCGGCCCTTATAGTTCACGTAGGATGTAAGGGTTACCTCCAAAAGATCCGGAAGAATGTAATCCTTTTCTTCCTAACTCACCATAGGGTTCTCCTGAAGGATCAATAAATAAAAACGTAGCCTATGAGATTATAATTTCTACTCCATTGGATGAATCCATACTTCCCGTAAATCCATTATTGGGTGTTGTACGAGATCCACTTTTTCTCTGGATAAATTCATCGGGAGATGTTGTTGTTGAATATTATAATGGAATACCTATTGGACCTCACACAGAGTTTGGTGTAGATGATCCTCTCTTTCAGAGTTATTCATTTAGAACTCCGATTCATATTGATGGAAATTTTGATCCTAGCTCTTCTGGCCCTATTCATTCTCTTTGGAGAAATTATTCGAGACAAGATATTTTTGAAAAACTAGGAATGAGTCATCTATACATAGAACCTCTAATAAACCTATGGCATCACATATGCATGTGACTTCCACTACCTATACATTACCCTTAGATCATCTTATTGGCACGACCAGTAATGTTTCCACAGTCTTAGACCAATTGTAGGTTGGTTCTCATACAATTCTTCCTCTCCATCTCGCTATCTCTACCATGGTCCCACAAACTACGCTTGTTGTTGTTAGAAGTGCAGTAATCACTCAAGATCCTATTGGAACACCACTTCCTCTTAGACCAAATCCGTCACTTCCACCTAGGTATCATGCTCTAAATAATTATGTTTCTAATCCTACCCAGAATCCGTCCGGAGGGGATAATATTTTTGTTCCTCTTGGGTATAATGTTGCTAGTAGTTATGTTCCTACACCTACCCAGGTTCTCTCCGGGGGGCCTAGAATTCCTCCTCCACCTTCACCTAGAGGATCTAATAATCCTAGCCCAAGTAGCTCCAATAAAATTGGAGGCACAATTCCTTATGTCATTTCTAGTTTTCAAATTCTTGTTGGAGGTCAACCTCAAGTTGGGGGGAAACCCCAAGTTGGGGGTCATAACCTAGTGTATGGGAAGTATATCCTTGGATTATAGTCTCAACCTTGGAATTTTCTTTTCCAAGGAAATCAACAACTTCCTGGGGGGAATCCTCCTCAAGTTAATTGTTTTGTACCCCCTAATCCTAGGAAACCATATCGAGTTTCTATGAATCCTACCTGGGGTCAAGGTTTTCATTCTAATTTTCCTTCCCAAGGAATCTTACCCAATAAACCAACTCAAGTTGGATATTTGATTCAAAACCCTCCACAACTAAATTTGACAGGACCATATAACTATCTACAGACTACTTATGGTCCTAGTGGTATACCTACGGGACTACCTCCTCAAAATTACCAATTTCCTCAAGTGAGCAAACAGTTATTGTTTCTTGCTACTTTGGATATACTGGATTTGTCTAGGATTTTGAATGATCCTATCTTGCATTCTCCTTATTGGTCGGTCATACCTTCCAAGTTACCATCAAACATTCCTAAGTTTGACGGTCGATAAAGAGAAGACCCAAATAATCATATCATGACTTTCCATCTTTGGTGTTCTTCCAACTCTTTGATGGATGACTCCATTAGATTACATCTTTTCCAACGAACTCTGATGGTTTCGGAAGCCAAATGGTATATTGAATTGCCACGAGGATTCTTCAATGACTTCAATACCTTAGCTATGGATTTCCTAACACATTACCAGCTACCAATCCGATACGAGACAGGAACCAAAATTTTGAGTTCATTTAAACAATCCTCATCCACTCACATTTCCAATCATATTCATGAGTGGAGGAGGAGAAGACGCTTAATAAAAGTTCCCCTTCCTGGTCAACTATTGGTCGAGTGGTTTACCAAGTCACTCATTGACCCTATAGCCCATTATGTTTCCATGGGTTGTGTCATCACTGAAGAGCAGGAAATTATTCGTGCTCAATACTTGGATCTTTTTTATTCACAAACAGGAACACTATATGAAATGATCCCTGATGTTCCTCGCCCATCTTCAAATCCAACCCCAACACCTCCAGTATCTTCTCATGTTGTTGATGGCGTGATTGGAACTTTCCATGCTGAGACTCAGTCTAAACAAGCCACTCATTCCAATCCCAAGTCTAATACTACTAATGTACAAAATAATCCTCCTCCAACTCCTTCTCCCGGTAAAACTTCTAAAGTTAATTCAGTTCAATCTACACCTACCGGTAAAAATCAAAATTAAAAGAAAGGGAAGGAAAAGAATAAGGAGGAAAAAAATAATAAGAAACAATCTAATAAACCCAAGACTCAGCATGTTGATGACAAATAAAAGAGCAAACCTTGGTATCCTTGTCTTATTTGTGGTGAGGATAATTATACAAAATATTTTCCATGACGTGTTGAGGTTACTAAGTTCCTGCAAGGGACCGGGACACCTCCTACACCTATCCTCTTGTCACAACCTTTTCCTTCTCAGCAACAGGCCCAGTTGATCATTCATGACCAACCTTCTCCCTCTACCACATATTATGTACTTGTGTGTACTGGTGACTCCAAGAAGAATGAAGTTGCAGTCGCTACTCAAGCCAAAGATTATTCCCCTTCGAAAGAGAAAGTTGATGATTCACCACCTCCATTGATTCAACCTCCTCCATCAACTTCACCTCCCAATGGTCCTCTTCATCTTGAATGATCGAGTCTAGAAAAAATTATTTGTCCTCCTTCTAAGGGTGTTGTTCATAAGTTGTCATTTAATCCTCACACACGTGTTTCTCAAAACTACAGTATTGTTAAAGATCTTGTGCAGGCACCTTCTATGATGTTGGCTCTCGAAGTCCTTCAAATTTGTCGTACACAACAGAAGGAACTGTTAAAGGATATTGGTGGAATTGATCCTACTGATACGAACTTGATCATATTTGACTCGGAAGAACATATTCCAAGGCTTCCCCCTCAATTAGTGTTTCAAATACAAGTTATTGTGGAAAAAAGGAATATTTGTCGAACCGTTATTGACGAAGGAGCCTTGACTTGCGTCATGTTCATCACTTGTTGGAAATCCATTGGCTCTCCTACCCTTACCAAGTCACACAATACTCTTAAATAATTTAATGGTATAGGATTTAAACCTTATGGTGTTCTTCCTTCGTTATCTATTACGTTAGAAGGAAAATCAGTTATTGTTGAGGTAGAGGTCTTTGATGCACCTCTCGATTACAACCTTCTACTTTGTCGTAGTTGGATTGATTCCATGCATGCAGTTGTTTCTACTCTTTTATATGTGATATGTTTCCATCACCAAGGAAAATTTGTTATTGTCGAACAACTTGCCTTCTTTCATTCTGATTCTCGTACTAGTAATGTACCTTTCATTGTGAAAACACCTCCTAGTTATGAGAATGTTGGTGTGGGTCTTTTAAAAGATGCATCGTTAATGGTTATGTTCACATTCCACCACCTGATATTCCTTCTCCTTTTGTTGCCTCAATTAACATGATATCAACCATTGTTGGTGAAATCCCTGAGTCTTATGACCCTTGGATAGTACCTATCTCTGACGATTATCTTCATTACGACAAAAAAATGCCTTTAAGTCCGGTAGAATTGGCTTATCAAGCTATTCAATCGGCAACTCCTTCTCCTCATTCTCTCTTAGATACATCTTCGGATCCATTTCACATAGTCTTTCACACCGATGAAATTATTATGACAATCATGTCTATGGAAGATACCCCATGGGACGATGGGCATCATCGTTCTATTCTCTTCCTGGAATCTGAGACTGTAGAGAGCTATCAACGGATTTTGGATCCGTCTATTGTTGTTACTTTTGTTGGATTACTGAGAGGGGGGTTGATTCAATGATAGAAAAAATTAATCATTTTAAACCATATAATGCAAGTGTTATATCATTGTAGCATTATCATCCAATAATTGAAGAGTAAATAAACAATGAACAAATGAGAAATCATACACATACACAGTACACCAGTGTTTTTACGTGTAAACCCAAAGCGGGAGAAAACCACAAAATGTTTTTTCTTATATGTCTTGAAGAATTATATTCATTGGAAGCACCAACTTCCTTTGTTTTCCAGCTGCAACTGGAAGGAGGCTCCAACCCCCTAGTTTCTCAGGCTACAACCTGATGGAAGCTCCAACTCCCCAATTCTCTGGATACAACAAGAAGGAGGCTACAACCCCCTATGTTCTCTGACTACAACTGAAAGGTGGCTACAACCACATGTCCTTCCCCCATCCAACCACCCTGAAGTAGAAGTAGAATGATGGAATTATTGTCACACTATCAATGTGAGATATATCACTGTAAACCAGTACCGATAAACCTAAACCATGCATAAAATATG